>JAJOOR010007018.1:0-83942 GCA_036250505.1 Solanum acaule | reverse complement strand
ATAATAATAATAACAATAACAATAATAATATAATGGTATATACCCTATTAAATGTAAATTATTTAATAATACTTACTTTTCATTTTCTACAACAATATTCATGAAAGAACTATTGTTGTCTCCTTGCTTTGACAATTGAATTGATTCATATGAGTCAACATGTCCAACATCTTAAAAAATAATTGAATTTTTAGTTATAATATTTACAGTATAATGAAAATAAGTATGTAATAATATTATTATTATTTACCAATTAGTTGATTCTCATCGATGTTGTGTTGAATTTCCACTTCTTCAAAAGTGCATAGCTTAAAAACATCCATATGAAAAGCTGAATCTTAAATTTCAGTCACAATAGTATTCTGAGTGAATGTAAGCTTGTGCTTATGAGAATTAGATTTAAATTTCGAGTAATAAGGCGCTATTACAAAGTATTTCATCCGATATAAATCATGATCATAAATCTTGTCTCTGAAGTACTTTATTTTGAACTTTTCAATAGATGCATGTATTCGATCACCCTATATGCAAACAAAATTTTGTATAATCATTAATAATTATTAATATGTGTATAATAGAATTAGTAAACAACATTAAAAACACAAATTTTATTTAAATCATACCTTTTCATCTTGTTAAATAAGCTCCATAGAATACGGAATATCTAGCTTGTATTTCTTGGGCACTATCCAGAAACGAACAACGCAAACTTTTAAATTCAAGTTCATTGAGTTATTGGTATTTCAGATATTGTGTTATATTGCAAAGCCATATTTTGTATTTTGAAAGTCAATAGAAGCATGTTTAGTTTGACACAAATGGTATCTATATATAGGTACATAGTACGTGATATGAGAACCAGTTTGTCCTGAAGTTACTGGAAAGTTACAAAACATCTTTAATAAAAACTGCTCTCTTAATTTATAACTGCTTTTGATTCTTTTATTACAGAGTTAGAGGTTAATTCAGATGCTGACATATATTGCTAGATATTGCTATTTGGAACTGTAGAAGCTAACACGTCATTCTATATTATGCAATGAAACTATAATAGATTGTACTGTTAATACCTCTATAGTGTTGATATTTTTTTAAAATTAATTGTTAAAGGTTTAAATTATTGATTAATTGCTAAGTTGACAGACAAAATTAAATCATGCAAATGTTGACATGTGTTTATATTTAGTTTAATTAATTTTTATTTTTAATATTAAATTAGTGATTAATTGAGATTATGACACGTATATATTTAAAACTAACTTCAATAACTTTATTTCAGATTTTTTGTATATTCAGAAGTTAACACGTACAATTATATCATGCAAATGCTGACACATGTTAATATTTATTTTAATTAATTTTTATTTTAAATGTTAAATTAGTGATTAATTGATCCAGATATGAAACGTGTATATTTAAAACTTCCTACAATAACAATATTTCAGATTTTTGTAAAATCAGAAGTTGACACATAACACTATATAATGCAAATGCTGACACGTGTTAACATTTTTTCTACTTAATTATTATTGTAAATGTTAAAATGATTGAATAATTAAAAGATGACATGTGTATTCTTAAAAGTTTTTTCAAAAAGTCTTACGGCTGACACGTGTTAATATATTTTCTAATAAATTATTATTTTAAATGCTAAAATAATTGAATAATTAAAATATGAGATTAATTGTGGCACTGACACGTAAGAGCTACCACCTCTCATATTATATATGTATAGATACAGATTGGTCAATTACAACGAGCTCTTAATATCATTTTGAAGTGGAATGATCTACATTAGTTAGTCTACACTTCATCCTTCCTGATTGATTGATCAAAATAAAATATTGTTGTAGTAAATTATTTTAACTATAGCAAAATAGTGTAACACTTTAAGTGTGATAGGTTAATTTAAAAAACTAATTAATATCTTGGGTACTAAATAAATTTTTTATAGTTTGGTATTGTTGACAAATTTTATGTCTACAAATTTTCTTATAAAAAAGGTTTATTAAATAAAGTGTAATAAACATGTAGACTAGATACCATTGAAAAAATATGATCTAGAACTACATTAAGGATATATATATTTACTACTTTACGGTTTCCATCTTTAAGGCTAATTAGGAATAACTATTGATTCCACAATATTTTTTTCAATACAGTTGGACAATAAAGTCATTTTTCTAAAAATCAACACATAAATATTTGTTCGGGCTCTAGCAAGCCCAAAATAGCAGAAACATAACTAATGGAAAACACACACAAACAACAAGTCAGGATAAAATGGCCCGATCTAAAAAAATAGACTAGTGCTATATGTATTACTATATTACTAGGGTTTCTAATAGGGGTTCAACATTTCTCTTCTCAACTTCCTCTCTCTACTGAATAAGATGATGGTGATGAGGTTCTACAATAACAGTTTGATTCAAGTTCTACTTTTAGTGATCAACACTCATGGCTCTCTTAGGTGTACATCATTGTTTCTTAGCTTATAGTAGTAAAATTTGTGTCCTTCTCTTCATAACTAATTTTCGTATTTGTAACCCTAATTTAAAAGGTCTATATGTGCATTTCTTTTTCCGATATAGATGTTTAGTTTAGTGGATCAGATTGTTGTGTATCCGTAGAAGTCTATAGAGGGTTGTCATCTTGGGTGCATGTTGGTTAGCTCTTTGTCAGTGTTTTTCTTCCTTATTTACTTGATCTAAGTCTAGTTTCTTTTTAATTGATGGATCTATGTTTTCTGCTTGATTTGAGTCTAGGTTCACTTTTATTTTTGGACCTGTATTTTTTCAGATTGAATTGAGTCTAATTTCTTTTTAATTGATGGATTTCGGAATTTTCAGCTTGATTTGAGTCTAGTTTCTTTTAAATTGACTGATCGGGGTTTTTCAGTTTGATTTGAGTCTTGTTTCTTTTAATTTATGGATTTGTGTTTTTTAGCCTTATTTGTGTATGGTTCTTTTTAATTGATGGATATATGTTTTGAGCTTGATTTGAATCTAGTTTCTTTTTAATTGATGGATTTGTGTTTTCAGCTTGATTTGAGTCTAGTTTCTTTTAAATTGATGAATCTATGTACTTTTAGTTTGATTTGAGTCTAGTTTCTTTTTAATTGATAGATATGTATTTTTTCGCTTGATTTGAGTCTAATATCTTTTTGATTGATGGATCTATATATTTTCAACTTATTTGAGTTTAGTTTATTTTTAATTGATGGATTTACATTTTTCAGCTTGATTTGAATCTAGTGTCTTTTTAATTGATGAATATGTATTTTTTTAGTTTGATTTGAGTCTAGTTTCTTTTTAATTGATGGATCTGTATTTTTTAGTTTGATTTGAATCTAGTTTCATTTAAATTGATGGATTTGTTTTCCAGCTTGATTTGGATCTAGTTTCTTTTCAATTAATGGATTTGTCTTTTTTCATCTTGATTTGAGTGTTGTTTGTTTTTTAATTGATGGATCTATGTTTTTCAGCTTAATTTGAATCCAGTTTCTTTTTAATTGATGGATATGTATTTTTCAGTTTGACTGAAGTCAAATTTCTTTTGAATATGATGGATTTGTGTTTTTCAGCTTGATTTAAGTCTAGTTTCTTTTTAATTGATGGGTTTGTGTTTTTCAGCTTGATTTGAGTTTGCTTCTTTTTAATTGATACATTTGTGTTTATCAGCTTGATTTGAGTCTAGTTTTTTTTTAATTGAGGGATATGTGTTTTCCAATTGAGGCTGGGGTGGAGTGAAACTAGATGCTCTTGACCTCCCTCCAATAAGAAAAATACTATTTTAATACTTATTAATATTACCAAATTTTTTCAAATTTTATAAATCAAATATATATAGATGACATGAATTTAATGACATGATTTATGTTCAAGGAACTTGCCCTATTATAAATAAAAAAAACTTGCTCATTTTCCTAATATAAATAGGATTCAAGGGGAATGTGAACTTCACATTAGATCTTGAATAAACAAATTACCAAAAGAGTTTTGTTTATCTTATAAATTCAGCCCATATATAGATTGGTTTCTTGTATCTCTTCATTCTTATGTCTGAATAAAATAAAATTGAAGGAATAAGTAATCCAATGACAACTCCTTTTAATAGCATGATAGATGAAGTTCATGTGAGTCTTGTAGAACATGAAAAAAAGAATGTTACTGAGATGGTTTGTTAGCTGAAGTCTTTTAAAAATAAGGTGACATCTCTAAAAATGTTATATAAAGAAATAGAGGTTATAAATTCTATATAACATTTTTATAGATGTCACCTTTATATTTAAGAGACTTTAGCAAATCAGTCATCTCAGTGACATTCTCTTTGTCATGTTCTACAAGCATTACATGAACTTCATCTATCATGTTATTAAAAGGAGTGTAATCAGATTACTTATTTCTTCAATTTTATTATATTCAAACATAAGAATGAGGAGATACAAGAAACTATTCTATATAAAGGGCTAAATTTATAAGATAAACACAACTTTTTTGGTAAATTTGTTAATTCAAGATTTAATGTTGTGTTCACATTCCCCTTGAATCCTATTTATATTAGGAAAATGAGAAAATTTAGTATTTGTCACGCCTTGAGCCTACCCCCTGGACGTGGCTGGCACTTGAGAACCATCGTTGGTCCCCAAGCGAATCCTTGGCCTGACTCAATACTTAGCGGAAGACTTACTCAACAACATAGGACCTCAAATGCAATGTTTACTCATAAGGTCTCATTAATAAAATAATTTAACTCAAACCGTCGGAAATACTCAATTAAACATAAGTACTTAGCTCAAAGTCTTTAAAACATCAACAAGGGAAATGAAAAAGACTCCTCCAAAATACTACTGTCTATGAAGCCTCTAATACGATGATGGAAGTCGGGACAAGACCCACGACATCCTAACAAACTAGAAAATATATGTGAAACCCTCCGGAAGCAAGGAGGCTCACCAAAACAAACTGGAACTGTAAGTGGAATCAACGGAGCGCCTGTTGATGACCCTAAACACATGTATCTACATCATGAAAAGATGCAGGTCAAATTAAATCAGTACATTGAATGTACGAGCATGTAAGGGGAACACGGAAAATAGGCGTGTATATATATATATATATATATATATATATATATATATATTACCTTAAAAGCATGAACTCCTAACTTGAATGTTAAATTACTATAATTTCCCTAACTTAGGTTGTGATTGTGATTTTTCCAAAGAGTTGTGACTTTTCAAAAAGGTCATAACTTTTCAGATAAGACATAAAATATATTTGTCCATACTATCCTTTGTTGACTATAAATAGAGGGGCTTCCTCTCATTTTTCAACCACAATTTTATTTAATCTTCTACTCTTCTTTTTATTGCATTTTTAATTAGTTTTGTGTGATTTATTGTCGTTGAGTGAATTCAAAGTGTAGCGGAATACGAGGTACCACTATTCTGATGAAGTAAGTCATTCTATCTTAAGAGGGTATATTCAATATCCTTGAGTACTTGAGAAAAATAATTTTGATGATATAATAATTATTTTTTGCTTGATATATACGTTAGTATATAATGTTCCAATATACAAAGTTAACGTGAGGTAGTCTAAATTCATTTGTTTTTATTAACAATTTCTCTTGTGATTTAGATATATGCTTCTGAATATCTTTTATCTAAAATTTAGAGAATTATCACGATTTTTTTTTTATACTCAAGACAAAAGAATGACTTTATTTATCAATATTACTTATGTGATTTAGACTCTCAGGAAGTTTGCTTCAAAATAGTGATTACTATATAAACATTGCCCTTTTGTTTTGCTTATTTACTATTTCTTAATATTTCTGTATTTTGGACGAACAAAAGTTCATATGACTTGTAATAATGTCAGTTGAAGATTGTATTAGTCTAATTTTTATTATTTATTTAATAGCTAATTTTATGATATAAATATTTTTATTAATGCAAATCTATATTTATATTTGGGTAAGTATTTGTATTTAAATTAAAGTACTATATATATCACAAATGTATTACCAAGTTAACAAGATATTCTAACTTCAAAATATATTATTTTAAAATGTTCCGAGTTCTGTTTTTTGAAAAAAAAAATTCACAATAAATGTAAAAATATGTGAATATATAAAATAAAGTTGTTCTCTTCACATGTTCATATGTCATAAAAATAATTTAACGTGGAATACACATGCAAAATATATCTGGTTAGATGACAATTGTAACACCCCGCTTTTTGAAAGAACTAGAATTAGAAAGAAGCCTTTTTTTTTGGAAATAATCAAATTTGAAAAGTTTGACCAAGTTAAGCTAAGTATGAGTTTTAGATCAACTTCAAACGACCATAACTCCTAGCTCAGGATGAGTTTGGTGTGATACAAAACACCGTAGAAAATATCTTTAAATTATCTTTCCAACGCCGATGAGTTTGCTCAATTTCGAGTTCGTATGAGGGAGATATGCCTATTCGAAGTTGGGCTTCCTAGATAAGGAAAGTCAAAACCGGATTTTAAAGGGGTATTTTGGTCTTTTCCATGCCCAATTAATTAAATCCGTTTTTATCTTGCGTCCTGACAATGATTTCTTGATCGTTTCTCATGTTTAACTATCTAAAAACACCCCTAAACATCATGAGATCTTTCCTATCACAAATCACAATCCTTGAATCCATAAATTCAAATTCAAGGAAAGTTAAGAGCCAAGTCTAGAGAGTTCTTCGAGTCATTTTAAGAAGACTTTTACAAACCTTTTAAACTTGTTTTAAGACTTAAGCATTGAGTTGAGTAAGAGTAAGAGTAAAGTTCATTTCTATATGGGAACTAAGTATTCCCAAGAGTTAAAATGTTTTCACATTTAAACAAGAAAGGAAACACCAATTTCCAAGAGAGCTTTTAAGCTAGTGTTTGAGTAATAAGCTCAAACCGCAGAAAGAGTTATGTTTTTAAACATATGAGCTGAGCATACTTTGGGAGTAGTATTGAGCACTGATATGGGGACGAGTTCATAAAAACTCAAAGTTTCCATAAACCATGTAGCCATCGTGGGTAGAAAGGATCATACTTTTTTAGATGATTCCTTAATTATTTTTAGCATAGTCTAGTGGATCCACTTAGTTGAGGCGTTCTATATCCTGGCAAGTTATAGGACAGTTCTAGCATCGTGGGCGAGACGTTTTACCATCATATAGCTCATAGTGATGGTTGTCGGTTAGACAACTCCCACGAAAGTATATTACTTTATTATATATATGCATTGAGTTGTTATTGTATTTTTCAATACATTGAGTTGCTACCTACTTTTTAAATTCTTTATATAAATTGCATCTTTACTGTTATTTATTTATGCATTTAGTTGAGTATCCATGAGTTTAGTAAAGCTGAGGTAAATGTTTCCTTCAGAATTCAGTTCAAGCTTATGTCATGTTTAGTTTTCCCCTCGCATGCTCGTACATTCAATGTACTGATGTCATTTTGTCTGCATCGTCTTATGATGTAGATACATGTAATCAGGATCAGCATTCAGCGCCTCGTTGATCCAATCGAGCACTCAGAGTCAGTTGGTGAGCCTCTTTGCTTTCCGGAGGATCCCTTTGGTTATGTTTTGCTTTTATGCTTTGTTCATTTCAGTTTTTAGGATGATCGGGGGTTTTGTCCCGACATCCCCTTAGTATTTAGTGGATTCATAGACAGTTAATTATTAGTTCTTTAGTCTTGCAGTTCAGTTGTTTTACTATAAGAGTTGAGTTGCCACTTTGGCTAAGTTGAATATTTATCCTTAAATGTTCTAAATTTATTTGAGACAGTTATTTTAAAATGCATTTGGTTTCTGTAATAATGCGTAAAGTCTTCCGCTGAGAGTCTAGCCAGGATAAATGTTCGCTTGGGACCAGTAATGGTTCTCGAGTGCCAGTCCCGCCCTGGGTGTAGGCTTAGGGCATGAAAAACTTGGTATCACAGCACAGAGTTCAAGAGTCCTAGGGAGTCTGTCAAGCCGTGTTTGTAGAGTCCAAGTTATCAGTGTGAAGCGCACCACATCTATAATTAGGAGGTTGCAACATTTTAGGAACTATCTCACTTCTTTCATACTCATTTCGTGTGATAGAGTGTATCTCTATAAAAGTTTCCTTCTAACTCGTGCTTGCGCGTGTCTTTTAGATCATGCCTCTACTAAGAGCTGTCCGAGGTTTTCTTGCTAAGAGAAATGTTGAGGAACAAGGAGTACTTAATGCACCTGCAGTGCAATCCTAATGAGAGGTCACCGATGTAGAATTTCGGGAAGCCATCTGAATGCTAAGTAAAGTTGTGACCAACCATGTGGGACATATAGGGGTTCGACATGATGTAGCTGATACGTCTAGGATCCACGAGTTTCTAAGGATGAATCCTTTAAGCTTTACTAGTTGAAGCATCATTGAGGATCCATAAAATTTTGTTGAATAGCTTCAGAAGGTCTTCGAGATTATGTATGTCACTGATGATGAGAAAGCGGAACTAGTTGCATACCAACTGAAGAGTGTCGCTAGAATTTCGTTTGATTAATGGAAGAAGGGTAGTGCTGAGGTGCACCGAATTTGAGCTGGGCTATGTTTGAAGAGGCTTTCTTGGGGCATTACTTTCCCCGGGAACTGAGAGAAGCAAAGGCATGACAATTCCTTACCTTTAAGCAGGAATCTATGAGTGTTCATGAGTACAATCTGAAGTTCACCCAATTTTCCCGTTATGCTCCAGAGATGGTTGTGGATATGAGGAGTAGGATGAGTCTGTTTATTGCTGGTTTGTCTCATCTCTTGAGTAAGGAAGGTAAGGCTGCTATGTTGATAGGTGATATGGACATGGCAAGGCTGATGATTCATGTACAACAGGTTGAGAAGGATAAGTTGAGGGATAAAGAAGAGTTCAGAAACAAAAAGGTTAAGACATCTGGGAATGAGTTCGGGCAGCAGAAAAGTAATGCCAACCGGGCATCCTCCTTCAAAAGAAAAAGGGACCAGCTCCATCATCTGCTAGTGCACCTGCACCAAGACACAAAGGTGAGTACAATAGTAAGAATTCCCAGCACTTCAGAGCTAGACCTGCACAGTCTCAAGGTAGTGTGGAACAAGGATGTAATTGGGCTCATGCACGTCGTGATGGCACCACTGGTTGTTTCAAGTGTTGACAAGAGGGTCACTTCATGAATGAGTGTCCAAAGAACAGGTAGAACAGTGGGAATAAAGGCAATAGAGCCCAATCTTCTTCAGTTGCTCCACTAGAAAAGGCTGCACCTAGAGGAGCTACTTCAGGGACTAGCGGAGGAGCAAACCACCTATATGCTATCACTAGTCTACAAGAGCAGGAGGATTCGCCAGACGATGTCACTTGTATGATCCAAGTCTTTAACTTTGATGTTTATGCTTTGTTAGATCCAGGAGCGAGTTTATCTTTTGTGACTCCATATGTTGCAATGAATTTTGATGTTCTTCCTGAGATACTTCTTGAGCCCTTACGTGTTTCTACACCTATTGGTAAGTCTATTCTACCTGAGAGATTCTATCGTGATTGTACAATTTCTGTCAATCACATGAGCACAATGGCTGACTTAGTTGAGTTAGACACAGTAGATTTTGATGTCTTCCTAGGTATGAACCGGCTTCATGCTTGTTATGCATCAGTCGATTGTAGAACTCGAGTTATAAAGTTCCAGTTCCCTAATGAGCCAATAGTAGAGTGGAAGAGTAGTTCAGCAGTGCCTAAGGGTCGTTTCATTTCGTACCTTAAGGAGAGAAAGTTAGTTTCCAAGCGTTGTGTCTATCACCTAGTCCGAGTCAATGACTTTAGTGCTGAGAGACCACCTATTCAGTGAGTTTCAACTGTTAATGAGTTTTTAGAAGTCTTTCCAGATGATCCTCTCAGAGTCCTTTGATGTTTGCATAATCAAGACACAACTTCCGATGCAAGCGTCTACGATCGTACAATAGTTTAGTAACCCAACCAAGGATTGGGATCGTACCAAGAGAGTGGTTTTGAGAATTTATAGAAAAATAAAATTCAGTTTTAACTAGTTGTAGCTAAAGACATTAACGAGTAAAAACATTGTAAATTAAAGGGGGACACAAAAGTGTCAATTAAAATGGGGGGTTTTGTCACTAGTAAGTAAAAATAGCAAAATAAACAAGGATCTTTAAGCAATGAGAGGGGATCCTTGGGATGTGACGGGAATACGGGTTAAGCTAGATTATTGGGTGCATGCTTTCGATAGAAGATTCATAGAATAATTGTGACTAGGCTAATCTTTAAGGGGGATAAGCTCTCTCTCGAGCAACTTACCCCATTTCGAATGCGTTCCTCTCGGACACCCACTTGCCACATAAAGACCAGCCTACTCCTTAACCCACTCATTCTCTCGAGCTGAGTATGTGGACATGGGACTAAGGTTCACTCTCTCGAGCTGAACCTCATGTCAACCCACTCACACCGGCCATTAATTTAGTGGTTTTAATTTATGACCTCTCTCTCTCGCAAGCCGAAAACACATAAATAAACTTGTATTTGCAACTACAAATTCATTAAATTAATCCACAACCACTAAACGAAATCACATTTAAACTACGAATAAACTATCAGCAAGCAAGACTCAACAATTATGTTAACCCATATTCGCTAAATCACACCCCAAGAATTGGGGTTTTTAGCCACACATCAAGATATATAAATTTATACCTAAATGAGCTTGTATTCAAATGGGTATGGAGATTTATGTTTTGTTACAGGCCAAGAATGAAGAATCCAAGAGACCTAAGTCCAAATCCTTGGAGATGAAACCCTCTTCCACTTCAAGTCTTCAAAACCCTCTCAAACTTAGAGCAAAATTAGCAAAAAGTATTGTTGTAAGTGAAAATTATAATAATTGTTCCACACTAAAACTAAAACTCTAACTAGTATTTATAGTTTTCAAAGATTTGTGCTGCAGCAGATTGTTCGGCGTCGTTAGTCAGAATTGCCGATCAACTCGGCGATTCTCCCTTTGGTGTAGTTCATCGCCGTCTTGCACCAGGCTTCCGCCTTGTCGTGCTCTAGGTCATTGGGCGGCATGGTACTGCTTCGCGGAACTACTCGGCGATGCGCCGATTGCTCCCTTTTTTCGCCGACTTGATCCTTTTCTTCAGGGCTCATCACATTGGAATAAAAGGCACAGTAAGACCCTACGACGACTCGCCAAGTGGACTCGGCGATCCTCAGGCCTTCATTTCTTCGTTCTTTTCAGCCTTTTCGTTCCTTTTTTCAACATAGTGTCCATGCTTTCTTTCAAACATTAAATACTTGAAACTTAAGGGTTTTCATCAGAGATAAAATAAGCAATTGAGGACACAATTTCTATTATAATATATCCCTAAATGAGTCTAATTTGTGGACTCATCAACACCCCCAACTTAAAATTTTGCTTGTCCTCAAGCAAACTCAAGTTCAGCCATTCAAAAAGGGTGTCTCGAATAGTGCTACAGAAGACTCAATCATGAATTCACACAACAAGACTCAATTTACTTATGCAAAGATCAAATGTGCACTCAAAGATTCAAGTTGTGACTCACCAATATCAAAGAATATCATGCTCACAATACTTGCTTCAAATGCAGGTTCAAGCTCAGCTATAGTGTTCAAATGCCCTCACACGAGAATGATTCCATATTCACTTAATGGTTTCACAGTTTAAAGTTTCGAAATGAGATGCAATGTTCACACTCACAAAGATGAACACAATGCATGCTTTCACCCATAGGTTTGCCCGGATTTTCCAATCAACATTGTCTTTAGCTCACTCAAGATCAAAAAGGTCTTTTTAAGGCTTGTAATGGGGCTGAGTGCAAAGGTTTGGTCATTTAGGCTTAGTGACTTTCATTCTCATGAAATGTGGTGCTCACAACACTTCCTTTCCTTTTCCTAATCATTTTCTTTAGTGCTCATAAGTCATCCTGTTATTCACTTTCCCATAGTGTGTTGGAAACCCCCTTTCTTTTGCACTTTATTCTGCAACTTTCTTTTTCATTCTTTTCTCTTTTCTTTCTCTCTTTTTTTTATATGGAGGGGTTCCATCTTCCTCAAAACTATGGGTAGGAGGGACTTTCTTGCACTTGTTGATTTGCCTTCTCTTTTTACCACACCCCCAACTTAGGCTTTTGACCTAAGTTGGATATTCAATTAACCACAATTCAAGAGGATTATAGGTAGTAGATAAAGAAACGTTATGATTTCATCAAGTTTCTTCCAAAGAAAGGTAAGGCTCAAGGGGTGTTCAAAAGAGAATCACATACTCACAAGGTAGGTCACAAAAGAGGTATATGTCAAATTGGTTCACAATCTTCGAAGTTGCCTAAGATCATATCAAGAGATAGCATCACTTAGTTGACTGGACATATGGGGAAAATTCTAAGATCTATCATCCATAGTTCACGGGTAAGCTCATCACACTAGGCATTGACACTATAAGTTAAACAAGACTCCACACTTTCGCTAGTGTGCACTGATCATTACAAGAGACTCAATTCGATACTAGGCTAGTCATAACGAGATGCAAAGAGTTCACATATTGTCTACGCAACTTCATTTGGCCTCATCGTAGCCGCGCATTGATGTTCGTTCAATTGCAAGCACTATTCAAGTCATCGATATTGATCGGAATCGAGACTTAAATTTTGCAAAAGAACAGCCACATTCAACACATGAGAGGTGGCAAACATTTTCGGATGGGCCAAAATCATTTTGCAATATAAAATAAAAGGAGCCATAAACTCAAACATCCACAAAATGTAGTATAAATGCAATTTTAAATAGAACAGCCCAAATATGAACAAAACATGACTATCAACACAAAAGGTGTGGGCTTCACCCCATCACAAATAAAAATGTTTGTCCTCAAATACAAATGACACAGGATACGAAATGTAAAATAAAGAAAGACAGAGAGGGAGGTAAAGAGGTGATCCTGGCTAATCGGTCGCTCCATCTGTCTAGGCATCAGTACCCGGAGTGTTGTCATTCTGCTTTTGGTTCTCTTCTTTTTTTCTCTCTGCTTCAGCCTCTGCAACGAAATTAGCCTCGATCATATTGTTCAACTCGTGAGCTGCCACAAAGGCATGTATCGCACTGCTGAACTCTTGAGCCCACAAAGGGACATTAGGGTTGATGGGCATCCTCCTCCTCGAACTGGTTTTCTTGTTCTCGATCCTTGCAGTTCTTCTGAACTTTTGTGCTCTTATGTATCTGGGTGGCATGTTTCTTCCTACAACTTTTGATCTAGCCATGTCTGCAAAGTCTTGAGATAATGTTAGAACATATTTGACAACCAAAACACAGACATTCAGCTACAGAAAGACTAGATAGTCCATTCGACGTGCCGCCGAATACATTTGGCTAGCCACAAACAATCCGCCGAAGGTCACAGTGCAGAAAGAGTTAGGAGTGTAGGCAAAGGTGGAATAAGAAGATTTTCGGTGAGTCGCCGAGTGCTCTTGACGACCTCATACTTCTCGCCGAAAGTTACAGACGCCATAACAAATAAAGCATGATAATAAGAGCGAGATAGGGTAATTAGGCGAACCGCGGAATAGTTCGGTGAGCTCACTGAATGACCCAACGTGCCTATTTTTGACCCAACTTCTCAAAATCAGCCATGCAATCCCCCGAAAATGCAATTTAACCATAAAAAAGCACAAATTCGACCAGGACCCATAACATGCGAATACCACCCATCGCACATTAACTCCACTCGATGCATTGGAGAACAAAATTTCACACTTTAGGCAATAAAGGCGGCATTCTCGAAGAAAAATTGACACATAAACAATTAAACCCAATCAAGGAGGTTCAACAGATTTCGAGAAGATTGTAATATTTGCAAATGAGTACAATTTTGACAAGATAATTATGGGGTTCGGGACACTAACCTTTTGTACTATTGGTATGCTGGGAAGCAATGAACGCTGACTCCAAGCACAAATCAATCAACCAAAATACTCCAAAAATGCAAGTAATATAAAACTAGAGTGCAGGTTTGAGTTTGGGAAGGTGAAAAAATGAGGTAAGGAAATGAAGTTGAAATTTTTTAAAACTTTAGCTCGGAGACCGTCCAATTTTTGTCCATTCAGTGATATTAGTCACTGCTTGGTTTCTTTGTTGAAATTTACAGAACCTCTGGTTTACGGAGGTTCAAATGGTGGTTTCCTCATGATCGCCATCATGGTTGGCGATTCGCCAATAATTTCCAAAGCTCACCGAGTTTTATAGACTCCAATGTTGACAATGTCTTGAGTCAAAAAATGGATAAGGTCAGATTCGCTGGCCCTTTCGGTGTCTTGCCAACTGGATCTATTGCTCGCCAATTTGCACTTATCGTTCACTATCCACACTTCCATCTGCACAATCAATACACCATTATTTTATCAATGCATAAGAAAGCAATAAATGGTTTTTGGGTTGCCTCCCAAATATCGCCTTAGTTAACGTCATGGCAGGACGTAGCAGCGTCTTCAGGCGTCTTCCAAATATACCACTTCAACCAAAGAAATCTCTTGACAATCCCCAAAATATAATTTCAGACGTTAACCGTTCACTTTAAATGGAGGTCCTTTGTGATCTTCAACTTCTGTGGCACCATTGGTGAACACTCGCGTTACTCTAAAAGGTCCAGACCATTTGGATTTGAGCTTTCCGGGAAATAGTCTAAGTCGAGAGTTGTATAGCAAAACCCAATCTCCTACCTTGAAGTCCCGCTTGAGTATTTGAGCATCATGCCATTTCTTCATCTTCTCTTTGTAAATGGATGAACTTTCATACGATCTGAGTCTAAATTCATCCAGTTCATTAACTGCTCTACCCTCTCCCTAGAAGTTTTTGACCAGTCCAAATTCAGAGCTTTCAATGCCCATAATTCTTTATGGTCTAGCTCGATGGGTAAATGATAAGCCTTACCATAAACCAACTGATATGGAGACATACCGATAGGTGTTTTGTAAGCGGTCCGATATGCCCATATTGCATCATCGAGTTTCCTAGACCAGTCAGTTCTGTTGGCATTTGCTGTCTGTGCCAGGATACTTTTGATTTCCCGATTTGACACTTCCACCTTGGCCACTTGTTTGGGCATGATATGGAGTTGCTACCTTGTGTTTCACCCCATATTTGCTTAGTGCCATTGAAAACCACCTATTGCAAAAGTGGGACCCCCCATCACTAATGATTGCCCTAGAAGTACTAAATCTTGCGAAGATGTAGCGTTTCAGAATTGGACAACACTTTTTCCTTTGTTATTTGGAAGTGCAATGGCTTCCACCCATTTGGAGAAATAATCTAGAGCCACCAAGATGTATTTATTTCCAAATGAGCTCACGAATGGGCCCATGAAATCGATTCCCCATACATCGAATAGCTCGACTTCCAAAATATGAGTGAAAGGCAACACGTGCCTTCTAGACACTTTGCCTTGCTGCTGACATTGAGAGCATTTCTTTGCAAATTCATGTGCATCCTTGTATAGGGACGACCAGTAGTAACCACTTTGGAGAACTTTAGCGGTAGTGTGAATACCACTATGGTGACATCCCACTGGAGATGCATTGCAAGCATGGAGAATTTCTACCGCTTCTTCTTCGGGAACATACGTCCTAATAACATGGTTAGCACATTCTCGAAACAAGTATGGTTCATCCCAAAAGTACTTTTTAATGTCGAACATGAATCTCTCTTGTTAGTAAAAGGTCAGCTCGTCCGGCATCAATCCAGTCACAATGTATTTTGCAAAATCTGCATACCATGGTGTAGGTTTGAGAGATATAGCAAACACCTGTTCGTCGGGGAATGAGTCATCTATGTCGACCTCACGCTCGGCGTATTCCCTTCCTTTCAACCTCGATAAGTGGTTGGCCACTTGATTTTTGCAGCCTTTTTGACCTTTTACCTCAAAATCGAACTCTTGTAATAGTAGCACCCACCTTATCAATCTTGGTTTTGCATCTTTCTTCACCATCAAGTAGCGGAGTGCAGCATGATCAATGTGCACTATTACTTTGGTGCCTAGAAAGTATGCTCGGAACTTTTCAAATGCATAGACCACTGCGAGCAACTCTTGTTTAGTGACTGTATAATTTTGCTGGGCACTATTTAGAGTTTTGCTTGCCTAATAAATTGGGTGAAATAGTTTTTTGCGCTTTTTCCCTAACACTACTCCCAAGGCCATACCACTAGGATCACTCATTACTTCGAAAGATTTGGACCAATCAGGACTGCCGATAATTGGGGTGGATACTAATTTTTCTTTCAAACACTTAAATGAAGTCATAAAAGCATCATAAAAATAGAACTTCAATTCCTTCTCTAGGAGTTTGCATAGTGGATGTGCAATCTTAGAGAAGTCTTTGATGAACCTTCGGTAGAAACCTGTATGCCCCAAGAAGTTGCGAACACCCTTTACTGAAATCGGTGGGGGTAGTTTCTCAATTACCTCAATTTTTGCCTTATCAACTTCTAGCCCTTGTTGCAACACCTTGTGTCCTAGAACAATGCCTTCCTTCACCATGAAATGACATTTCTCCTAATTTAAGACTAGGTTCGTTTCCACGCATCTTTAAAGAAATTTCCCTAGGTGCGTTAAGCACTCTTCAAATGTATCCCCTACGACCGAAAAGTCATCCATAAATACTTCCATAGAATCTTCAACCATATCCACAAATATAGACAACATGCAACGTTGAAATGTGGCTGGGGCATTACATAGTCCGAATTGCATTCTTTTGAATGCAAATGTTCCATAAGGGCAAGTGAAAGTGGTTTTTTCTTGGTCTTCCGGCGCAATAGATATTTGATTATAACCGAAGTACTCATCCAAAAAATAATACCACCCTATTTCTGATAACCGGTCAAGCATCTGGTCCATTAAAGGAATTGGAAAATGGGCTCTCTCTGTCCATGAGTTAACCTTTCGGTAGTCCATGCATACTCTCCACCCAGTCAATGGTCTTGTCGGCACAAGTTCTCCTTTTGCATTAGGGACTACATTTATACCTCATTTTTTTGGTACACATTGCACCAGACTTACCCACTTACTATCTGCAATAGGGTAGATCACTCCCGCATCTAGCCACTTGATGACCTCTTTTTTCACCACCTCTTGCATTGGAGGGTTCAATCTCCGTTAATGCTCCACACTGGTTTTACATTCACTATCGAGCCAAATCTTGTGAGTACAAATGCCAGGAGGAATTCCTACTATATCGGCAATTGTCTATCCAATAGCTTTTATATGCTTTCGCAGTACTTCAATGAGCAATTTTACCAGCCTTTCAAGCAAATCGGCTACGATAATCACTAGTAAAGTGTTATTGGCTCCTAAAAAGGCATATTTGAGATGAGAAGGTAGGGCTTTTAACTCCAGATTCGGTGGTTCTTCTGTTGATGGCTTTGCAGGATGAGTTTCTCTGTTTTTCAAGTCGATATCCAACTTGATTGGATTACTTGAATATACTTTTAACCCTGATAAGGCAGCTACCACTTCCTCATAGCCTTGAACTTCGGATTCATCATAATTGGCAAGTACAAATTAAAGGGGTTCATGTTCTCTTGTATCACTTCCATTTGAGACAACATCTTTTTGATGTCTTTGTCCCTCTCCCTTTCTTTATCGAGTTGTTCCTGCATTAATCTGAAGCACAGTAGGGAAACTTGGTCATCTTTTGTGTACCATGCTTGATTTACTCTAGTCTTGCCATCTAGGAGGAATGAGGATACTTCGAATGATTGTAATATTATTCCCCCTTGCACTAGCTGATCAGCTATCCCTTTATTAACCGAATCCAAACTACGATAAAAGTATAGGAGGAATAACTCACTCGGCAGTCCATCCGTTGGACATTTTCGCAGAAATCTCTTAAATCTTGTCCATATTCGTGAATTGGTTTGCCCTCCTTTTGATTAAAATTTTGAATGTTGTCTCTCAGTTTCATCATCTTTGATGGAGGGAAGAATCTTTCATGAAAAGCCGTAACTAACTCCGCCCATGACTTGATGGAGTTATTTGGAAGCTCGACCAACCACTTAGTGGCTCCCTCGGTTAATGATAATGGGAATAAGCGAAGCCGTATAAACTCCTACGATAGATTCTTTAATGACAGAAGGGTGCACACTTCTATGAAGCTTCGTATATGTTCATACGAATCTTCATGTTCTAAACCTCCATATAAACCTCTTGAATGTATGAGATGGAGTGTTGTTCGAGTAACTTCAAATGTTGTACTTCCGATTGCTTGTGGCATGCAAATTGAACCCATCTCACCCACTGGGGCTGGGTTGTACACACTATTAATATCATCAATATCGCCTTGATGAAAAGCATAACCCGCTGGATAGCCTGCTTGGCAGCTATTTTCACCGTTCACACTCATGTGTCTGTTGAAACACACAAACACTTAAAACAAAACTGAAAATTAGGTAAGTAGACTATAACTACGGAGAATAAAAATTCTACTAATCTAAAAATTCTCAAATAACACCACTCCCCGGCAGCGGCGCCATTTTGATGTTTGCGTAATCAAGACACAACTTCCAATGCAAGTGTCTACGATCGTACATTAGTTTATTAACCCAACAAAGGGTTGGGATCGTCCCAAGAGAGTGGTTTTGATAAATTATAGAAAAATGAAATTCAGTTCTAACTAGTCGTACCTAAAGACATTAATGAGTAAAAACATTATAAATTAAAGGGGGACACAAAAGTGTCAATTACAATAGTTATGTCAGTAGTAAGTAAAAACAACAAAATAAACAATGATTTTAAAGCAATGAGAGGGGGTCCTTGTCATGTGA
This sequence comes from Solanum acaule, assembly GCA_036250505.1. Lineage (NCBI taxonomy): Eukaryota > Viridiplantae > Streptophyta > Magnoliopsida > Solanales > Solanaceae > Solanum > Solanum acaule. The sequence continues at coordinate 65,105 of JAJOOR010007018.1, read as the reverse complement.
CGGGAATACGGGTTAAACTAGATTATTGGGTGCATGCTTTCGATAGAAGATTCATAGAATAATTGTGACTAGGCTAAACGTTAATGGGGATAAGCTCTCTCTCGAGCAACTTACCCCGTTTCAAATGTGTTCCTCTCGAACACCCACTTGCCGCATGAAGACCAGCCTATGCCTTAACCCACTCACTCTGTCGAGCTGAGTGTGTGGATATGGGACTAGGGTTCACTCTCTAGACTTGAACCTCATGTCGACCCACTCACACCGGCCATCAATTTAGTGCTTTTAGTTTTACGACCTCTCTCTCTCGCAGGCCGAAAACACATAAATAAACTTGTATTTGCAACTACAAATTCATTAAATTCATCCACAACCACTAAACGAAATCACATTTAAACTACGAATAAACTATCAGCAAGCAAGACCCAACAATTATCTTAACCCATATTAGCTAAATCACACCCCAAAAATTGGGGTTTTTAGCCAAACATCAAGAGATATAAATTTATACCTAAATGAGCTTGCATTCAAATGGGTATGATGATTTAAGTCTTGTTACAGATCAAGAATGAAGAATCCAAGAGACCCAAGTCCAAATCCTTGGAGATGAAACCCTCTTTCGCTTCAAATCTTCAATATCCTCTCAAACTTAGAGCAAAAATACCATAAAGTACTATTCTAAGTGAAAATTATAATAATTGTTCCACACAAAAACTAAAACTCTAACTAGTATTTATAGTTTTCACAAATTTGTGCTACAGTGGATCGTTCGGTGTCATTTGTCACAATTGCAAATCAACTCGGCGATTCGCCCTTTAGTGTAGTTCATCGCCGTCTTGCACCAACCTTTAGCTTCGTCGTGCTCTGGGTCATTGGGCGGCATGGTATTAATTCGCGGAACTACTCGGCGATGCGTCGTCTGCTCCATTTTTCCACCGACTTAATCCTTTTCTTTAGGGCTCAACACACTAGAATAAAAGGCGAAGTAAGTCCCTTCGGCGACTCGCCAAGTGGAATCGGCGTTCCTCAGGCCTTCATTTCTTCGTTCTTTTCAGCCTTTTCGTTCCTTTTTGCGACATAGTGTCCATGCTATCTTTCAAACCTCAAATACGTGAAACTTAAGGGTTTTCATCGGATATTGAGATAAAATAAGAAATTGAGGACACAATTTCTATTAAAATATAGCCCCAAATGAGTCCAATTCTAGGTGAAAATTATAATAATTGTTCCACATTAAACTAAAAATCTAACTAGTATTTATAGTTTTCACAGATTTGTGTTGCAGCGGATCGTTCGGCGTCGTTAGTCGAAATGACCTATCAACTCGGCGATTCACCCTTTGGTGTAGTTCATCGCCGTCTTGCACTAGCCTTCAGCCTCATCGTGCTCTAGGTTATTGAGCTACATGGTACTGCTTCGCGAAACTGCTCGTCGATGCACCAACTGCTCCCTTTTTTCGTTGACTTGATCCTTTTCTTCAGGGCTCATCACACTGGAATAAAAGGGGAAGTAAGACCCTTCGGTGAATCAGCAAGTGGACTCGGCGATCCTCAGGCCTTCATTTCTTTATTCTTTTAAGCCTTTTCATTCCTTTTTGCGACATAGTGTCCATGCTTTCTTTCAAACATCAAATACCTGAATCTTAAGGGTTTTCATCAGATATTGAGATAAAATAAGCAATTGAGGACACAATTTCTATTAAAATATATCCCTAAATGAGTCCAATTTGTGGACTCATCATCCCTCATGAGAGAGAGATGGACTTCAATATAGATATTCTTCTCGATACTCATCCTATCTCTATTCCCCCATACAGAATGGCACCAACAGAGTTGAAATATTTAAAGAAGCAGTTGAAGGAACTCCTAGAGAAAGGTTTTATTTGACCAAGTGTCTCACCTTGTGGCGTTCCAGTCCTATTTCTGAGAAATAAAGATGGTTGCCTTAGAATATGTAAAGATTACTATCAGTTGAACAAGGTTACCATCAAGAATAAGTATCCTCTTTCGAGAATTGATGATCTTTTCGATCAGCTTCAGGGTACCACTTGTTTTTCAAAAATAGACCTCAGATCAGGATACAATCATTTGAGGGTAAGGGAATGTGATATTCCATAAACAGCTTCCAGGACCCGTTATGGCATTATGAGTTCCTAGTTATATCCTTTGGTTTGACCAATGTTCCTGCAACATTCATGGACCTTATGAACAGAGTGTTCAAGCCTCATTTAGATATATTTGTTATCGTATTCATTGATGACATTCTAATCTATTCGAGAAATGAGGAAAATCATGCTAGTCATATCAGAATAGTTTCCCAAACTCTATAGGATAAGGAGTTATATGCTAAGTTTTCCAACTGTGAATTTTTTCTTGAGTGTGTGGCATTCTTAGGCCATATTGTTTCCAGTGATGGTATTCAAGTTGACACTCTAAAGATAGAGGCAGTGCCAAATTGGCCTAGACCCACGTCTCTAATTGATATTAGGAGTTTCTTGGGATTGGCTGGTTATTATACAAGGTTCGTCGAAGGGTTTTCATCTATTTCATCCCCTTTGACTAAGTTGACTTAGAAAACAGGTAAGTTTCAATGGTCTAAAGCCTGTGAAAAAAGCTTTTAGGAATTGAAAAAGAGGTTGACTACTGCCCCAATATTGACCTTATAAGAGGGTACGTAAGGCTTTGTGGTTTATTGTGATGCTTCTAGAGTTCGTTTGGGTTGTGTGTTAATGCAGAACGACAAAGTTATAGCTTATGCCTCCGGACAACTTAAGATTCACGAGAGGAATTACCCAACCCATGATCTAGAGTTGGCTGCTGTAGTATTTGCTTTGAAAATAAGGCATCATTTTCTTTATAGTGTTCATGTAGATGTGTTCACCAATCACAAGAGTCTTCGAAATGTGTTTAGTCAGAAAGAGCTTAATCTTAAACAGAGAAGGTGGTTAGAGTTACTCAAGGATTATGACATGAGTATTTTCTATCATCCAGGTAAGGCTAATGTTGTTGTTGATGTTTTGAGTAGATTGTCTATGGGTAGTACCGCCCATTTTGAGGTAGATAAGAAAGAGTTAGCAAAAGAGGTGCATAGACTTGCACGACTAGGAGTTCGATTAAGGGATTATGACGAGGGAGTTGTGGTGATGAATGGGACTAAATCATCATTAGTGTCTGAAGTTAAAGAGAAACAAGACCAAGATCCTATTTTTCTTGAAATTAAGGCAAATGTTCATAACCAAAAAGTAATGGCTTTTTAACAAGGGGGAGATGGTGTATTGAGGTATCAAGGTAGATTGTGTGTACCAAGGGTGGATGAGCTTCAAGAAAGGATTATGGAGGAAGCTCATGGCTCTAGATATTCTATCCATTCAGGTTCCACAAAGATTTATCGTGACTTGAGAGAAGTATATTGGTGGAATAGTATGAAGAAGGGTATTGCTTAGTTCGTTGCTAAATTGCCCAAATTGTCAACAAGTTAATGTAGAGCACCAAAGGCCCGGTGGTATTTCTCAGAATATAGAACTTCCGGAATAGAAGTGGGAGATGATCAATATGGATTTCATCACAGGATTACCAAGGTCTCGTAGGCAGCATGATTCTATTTGGGTGATTGTTGATAGAATGACTAAATTAGCCCACTTTTTATCTGTAAAGACTACCCATTCAGAAGAAGATTATGCTAAGTTGTATATTCGAGAGGTAGTCAGACTCCATGGGGTTCCAATATCAATTATTTTAGATAGAGGTGCACAATTTATTGCACAATTCAGGAAATCTTTTCAGAAAGGCTTGGGTTCAAAGGTGAACTTAAGTACTGATTTCCATCCTCAGACAGATGGTAAAGCAGAGTGAACTATTCAGAATTAAGAAGATGGGTTGAGGGCTTACATGATTGATTTCAAGGGTAATTACCACTCCAGTATCCAGATGTCTCCTTATGAAGCCCTATATGAGAGGCGATGTAGATTTCCTATTGGATGGTTTGAAGTTGGTGCAGCTGAGTTTATAGGACAAGACTTAGTTTATCAAGCTATGGAGAAAGTTAAGATTATCCAAGAAAGATTGAAAATAGCACAGAGTCATCAGAAATCCTACACAAATGTTTGGAGAAGGGACTTAGAGTTTGAAGTAGATGATTGGGTATACTTAAAATTTTCACCCATGAAGGGTGTAATGAGATTTGGTAAGAAGGGGGAGCTTATCCCCGATATATTGGTCCTTACAGAATATACAACAGGATTTGCAATGTAGCTTATGAGTTGGAGCCACCACAAGAGTTAGTAGCGGTCCATCCGGTATTTCATATTTCCATGTTGAAGCAGTGCATGAGTGATCCGTCATTGATCATACCAACTGAAGAAATTGGTATCAAGAATAGCTTATCTTATGAGGAGATTCATGTTCAGATTCTAGACTGCCAGGTTCGAAAGTTGAGAACCAAGGAAGTAGCATCAGTCAAAGTTCTATGGAGAAATCCGTTTGTTGAGGAAGCTACTTGGGAAGCAGAGGAGGATATGAAAAAGATATATCCACATATCTTTGAGCCTAGAGAAATTCCAGATCAAGGTATTAATTCCCTTCTTCGTACTCTTTAATTGATATACTGAATGTGTTAGATTTACTTGTTCGGTGTATGAGCTGAATGGTAGATGTTATACCCTTAGCATACTAAGAGTAATCTTATTCAAGGATGAATGTTCCCAAGGGGGAGATATTGTAACACCCCGCTATTTGAAAGAACTAGAATTAGAAAGAAGCCAATTTTTTTGGAAATAATCCAATTTGGAAAGTTTGACCAAGTTAAGCTAAGTATGAGTTTTCAGTCAACCTCAAATTACCATAACTACTATCTCAGGATTGGTTTGGTGTGCTACAAGATATCGTAGAAAAGATATTTGAATTATCTTTCCAACTCCGCTGAGTTTGCTCAATTTCAAGTTCACATGAGGGAGATATGCATATTCGAAGTTGGGATGTCTAGATAAGGAAAGTCGAAACCAGATTTTAAAGGGGTATTATGGTCTTTTCTATGCCCAATTGATTAAATCCATTTTTAGTAAATTATTTGGGGTCTAAACTGAGTTAGTTCAGTTTATGCAATTAAGAATTATGCTAGGGCTTTGAGAGAAGAGAAAGGAAGAGAAAAGAGAAGAAAAGTCAAGGCATTCTTGGAGATTTCTTGTGGAATCGAAGTCGTTTCGCCAAGGGTTGATCCCTAAAGAGGTATGTGAGCCTTTGATAATATTGGCTTCCTTCACCCACATGCCAAACATGTTTATTTCAGCGTGAAGATTTCCTAAAAAGATTGGAAGTTTGAATGTTCTTGAAGTGTCTTCTTGAATTGCTTTCGTTCTTGAATTTGGGTTGAGATTGAGGAGTTTCTTGTGGTTATAGTGTTGTTTCTTTGAGTTGTTTAAGTAAGATTCTTGTGTACATATACTTGGTATCTGAATCTAAAGAGATTTTGAGAAAATGAATCTAATTAAGTGAATTGTGGTTAGAAAACGAAGAAGGAAAGGTTGGGTAAATCTGGAGACCTAGTCCGCATCGCAGACCTGCCCACCATTTCACAAAAATTTCTTCACATCGCAGAGTGGTAACAGACCATTCTGCCTCAAAATTTATTTCGTGACCAAATATTTAAATGCATCTCCACATCGCGGACTTGCTTCCAGATAGTGATTTCTTGATCGTTTCTCATATTTAACTCTCTAAAACAACCCCTAAACATCATGACATCTTTTCTATCACAAATCACAATCCTTGAATCCATAAATTTAAATTCAAGGAAGTTAAGAGCCAAGTCTAGAGAGTTCTTTGAGTTATTTTAAGAAGTATTTTACAAACCTTTTAAACTTGTTTTAAGACTTAAGCTTTGAGTTGAGGAAGAGTAAGAGTAAAGTTCATTTCTTCAAAAGATTATACGGGAACTAAGTATTCCAAGAGTTTAAATGTTTTCACATTTAAACAAAAAAGGAAACACCGATTTCCAAGAGAGCTTTTAATCTAGTTTTTGAGTAACAATCTCAAACCACATAAAGAGTTATGTTTTTAAACATATGAGCTGAGCATATATTGAGAGTAGTATTGATAATTGATATGGGGACGAGTTCATAAAAACTTAAAGTCTCCACCATGTAGCCATCGTGGGTAGAAAAGTTTATACTTTTTAGATGATTCCTTAATGCTTTTAGAATAGACTATTGGATCCACTTAGTTGAGGCGTTCTACATCCTAGCAAGTTATAGGACTGTTCTGGCAGGGTGGGCGAGACGTTGTACCATCATATAGCTCATAGTGATAGTTGTCGGTTAGAGAAACTCCCACAAAAGTATATTACTTTATTATATATATGCATTGAGTTGGTATTGTATTTTTCAATACATTGAGTTCCTACCTACTGTTTAAATGCTTTATATAAACTGCATCTTTACTGTTGTTTATTTATGCATTGAGTTGAGTATCCATTAGTTGAGTAAAGCTGAGGTAAGTATTTCTTTCAAAATTCAGTTCAAGCTTATGTCATGTTTAGTTTTCCCCTCGCATGCTCTTACATTCAATGTACTGATGCCATTTGGCCAGCATCATCTTATGATGTAGATACAGGTAATTAGGATCAACATCCAACGCCTTCTTGATCCAGCCGAGCAATCAGAGTCAGTTGGTGAGCCTCCTGGCTTTCCGGAGGATCCCTTTGGTTATGTTTTGCTTTATTGCTTTGTTCATTTCAGTTGTTAGGATAATCGGAGGTCTTGTCCCGACATCCCTCTTAATATTTAGAGGCTTCATAGACTGTTAGTTATAAGTTATTTAGTCTTGTAGTTCAGTTGTTTTACTATAAGACTTGAGTTGCCACTTTGGCTAGGTTGAATGTTTATCCTTAAACGTTCTAAGTTTATTTGAGACAATTGTTTTAAAATGCATTTGATTTATGTAATAATGCGTAAAATCTTCCGGTGAGAATCTAGCCAGGCCAAGGGTTTGCTTGGGACCAACAATGGTTCTCGAGTGTCAGTCTCGCCCAGAGTGTAGGCTCGGGGCTTGATAATAAGAAAAATACAAAACATATAATGTCCATAAGATAATATTGGTGAGATAAGACTAATAACATGATCGAACCTCATCAAATTGAAATAAATATATACATTTTTACATTAAACTAATAAAATTTTCATTGACCATCTGCATAGGTTTGCATGAATAAGAGATATATATGACGATTCACATTGAACATTCAGAAAAGAATCTGCAATATTATGTTTTGGTAAGCTTATTATTCAAATCTTAGCTTAAATATGCAATACTATTTACTATAACATATATTCTTGGAATTGGTAATCAGGTGCAATGCATGTGTCAAAAAACTAGTATATATATATATATATATAAATACACATAGCTGAACTGATAGGAAAAGAAGACATACTCACCTCAACTCAACTCAACTCAACTCATTATGAAAGCAATATAAATAAGATGTAATATAAAAAGCTTTTAAAACAGTAGATATCAAATCAATGTATATAAAAGAACAATAATAAACTCTTTACTCTTATTTGGGAAAATCTCTAACCGATAACCATCACTATGAGCTACGTGATGATACAACGTCTCGCTCGCACTGCCAGAACTGTCCTATACCTTTCTGGAGTATAGAACATCCTCAACTAAATTGATCCACTAAGCTATGCTTAAAAGTAATAAGGAATCATCTAAAAAGTATGATTCTTTACCCATGTTGGCTACATGGTTTATGAGGAATGTGAGTTGTTTGAAATCAACCCCATATCGGTGCTCAATACTACTCCAAATAATATATACAACTCATGCTCAATTTTAAAAACATAACTCATCATCAACTTGATATTATTAGGGAAAAGGGTCTGAAAAATATTCCAACTTTAGCCGAAATTGCTGTTACGATACCAAACTTTAGAAAATACCTTATACCCCTTTGTACTATTTAATAGTGTATTTTAAATGTATATATGTGCCTACGTGGACATCATAAATATTGCATCATTTTAAATAGTAATGTGTCCAAGTGAGCACATATATACCTTTAAAATACACTATTAAATAGTGCAGGGGGTAAAAGGTCCTCCTTAAAGTTTGGTATCGAAACAACAATTTCGGCCAGAGTTGGAGTATCTTTCAGACCCTTTTCCCATATTATTACTTAAAATATTCTCTTAAAAGAGATAATGCTCAAAACTCCTCATAAACTCGTTCAGAAATCAAGGTTTCCTCTCGTTTTTAATGTAAAAGTGTTTACACTTGTGAATACTTAGTTACCTTATACTCATTTTGAAACATGAAAGACAATTCTCCACATTCTCATAATCATTTACTCAAGTTTTAACTCAAGTTCTAGAAGTCTGTAAAAGACTTCTCGAAATGTCTCAAAAAGGTTTTCTCGAACTTCACTCTTAACTTTACTTTAATGCGAAATGTAAATTAAGATATGTGTTTAAGATATGCATGATATCTCAAGGATTACTGAATATTTTAAGAGTGAATAAAAAGGGGAAAACATAGGTACGATTCGAGGGAACACACACGAAAAGAAGGTCAGAAGGGTAAGGGACCTGGCAACCCTGGTGCACTGAATAGTGCGGGGCACCAGCCCCAAAACTTCTCAAAGTAGTTGGGGCGCACTCAATGGCACTTCGCACCTGGCCCCAAACTACTGGGCAGTAGTTCTGGCGTAGTGGTGGTGCGCCGCCCCACCCCATGCCCAGATATTTGATGAATTTTTCTTCTCAATTCCAAGGCTTAACTCATCTAAAATCAAATGATTTCCTTCAGAAAATTTTGGAATCATAAACCCAACCCAATTACAACGAAATACACACAAAACCCACCCAGAACAAGACTCATTCGCAGGACCCTCAGCTAAAGAACTCAACAAGACTCCATTGTTAAAGAATGAAGCTAAAACCTCGAGCACTTCTTAAGAACTCAATAAATCTACTTCAAGAACGAATCCACAGTAAAAGTTTACATGATTAGCATAAGGGCAAGCAAACCCAACACTATAAAAGTTTACATACCTCAAACAAACTAAGTTCTTGGCGAAAATCCTCAAAACCCGATTAGAGCTTGAAACTTTCATCATTTTCTTCTCATGACATTTGCCTTAACCTTCTAAACATTTTAGAATGAATGAAAATTGATCTCCATCAGTTAAGACCACTAATTGGGTGCAAAAAAAACTTTAGGCATAGTGTGGTAGGGAAAAAGACCAACCCCTCCTTAAAATGGATGAATATACCTTAACTAGAGAGGCTGCACTCAAATGGGCATAACTCCTTCATCCGAACTACCAATTTAGCAAACTCGGCGCCGTTTGAAAGATGACTCAAAGACCTTTAATTTTATACCTCATGAGCCACCTCATTCATTCTGTGCTGAAAGTTATGGTCGTTTGAAGTTGACCTAAAACTAAAAATTGAAGGGTAACTTCTACGATTCTCAATTTAGCTCTTTCTAAGTCCGAGGTGTTACAATATATCCCCCTTGGGAAAATTCGTTCTCGAATGAGATCACTCTAAGTAGAAGAGGGGTGGGAATCATCTCACACCCAACTTAACTACCTAACATGCAATTAGCATAATCCAGCATATCAATTGATAGAGTATTTTACAAGTAGCTTCCTCAAAAAATTGGTTCTTCTATAAAACCTTGACTGATGCAACCTCTTTGGCTCTCAACTTACGGACTTGACGATCAAGAATCTCAACATGTACCTCCTCATAAGATAGGTTGTCCATAATACTAATATTCTCAATAGGTATAATAAGTGAAGGATCTCCTATACACTTCTTCAACATAGAAATTTGAAATACCAGATAAACAACTGCTAACTCCAACGGTAGCTCCAATTCATAAGCTACATTACAAACTCTCTTTAATTTCCGGTAAGGATAAATATATAGGGGACAGAGTTTCCCCTTTTTTCCAAATCTCATAACACCCTTCATGGGTAAAACTTTCAAGTAAACCCAATCATCCACCTCAAACTCTGAGTCTCTTTTCCTAACATTTGTATAGGATTACTTTTTCTTTAACCTCTCTTGAATGATCTTCACCTTCTACATGTCTTGATGACCAAAATCTGGTATGATCAACTCAGCTTCACCAACCTCAATTCATCCAATAGGAGATATACATTTGATCGTAAAAAGCCTCATAAGAAGCAATCTGAATGCTAAGTGATAGCTATTGTTGTAAGAAAACTCTATGAGAGGTAAGTGATCATGCCAATTACCTTTAAAGTATATGATACATGCCCTCAACATATACTCTAAGGTCTGAATTGTGCGTTCTGCTTGACCATCAGTCTAAGGATGAAAAGCAGTACACAAATTTATCTTCGAATCCAAAACTTTTTGAAAAGACTTCCAGAACTGAGAAGTGAATTGTGCACCTCTATCTGAAATGATAGACACAAGAACTTCATGAAGTCGGACTATCTCCTTAATATATAATCGGGCATAATCCTCTGTTGAATAGGAAATATTTACCGGCAAGGGCTGATTTAGTCAACTGGTCTACAATCACCCAAATCGAATCATGCTGCCTGCGAGACCGCGGCAAGCCAGTAATGAAATTCATATTAATTGATGAGTTGGGGATTTCCACTCATTTAGGGCTTAATATTCAAGGAATCAGTGTCCTCAATGCCTATTTAAAGCTCATAACGGATGTCAAAGTGTTAATATGAAGCAATGAAGGCAAAATATCAAGGGACATTATGAAGCAAATATGAGCAAAAAAGCTGAAAAATTGAAGGAAAGCAAAGCTGGTACTCGCCAAAGCCACTCAACGAGTCACCGAGTGGACCTCCAGCTCGCTCTAAGTTCCAATATACTAGCCCATGGACAAGACCAACTTGGCAAGCAAATGAGTTGTTCGGCGAACCAAACCGATCGACGAGGACGATTTCAATCGCCTAATGTTAGAGAACAATTTTGCTGAAAAAGGCACGATAAAAAGGCAAGACGAGGAGAACTCAGTACATCACTGACTGGGTCGGTGAATCCTGACTTACTTCACTGAGTGGACTCCGTGTTGAAATTCTGGGAACATATAAATGCAATTTTGAAAAGAAGTAAAAGAGTTCCCACATTGTTCACTTCTGGATTTTTGAGTTCTTGTATTCTAGAAAATTGTTTTTACATTTTTAGCAAATTAAGATTTAAAGATTGTGAGATTTTTAGCTTTAATTTGAGCATTTGAAGACTTGTGGATCGTTTCCCAATCTGATGGAAAACTTCGTTGGTAACAATTTCTTGTTCTTTATTTTGTTTGGCTAAAACACCCATTCTTAGGGGTGTTATTATGCAGTTGACTGCATTAATTAGCTAATGGGTATTGTTAGTTACTAATGTTATTGTTGATTTGAAGTGGGTTAAATTAATTGTTTGTTTTTTAATTGAGGAATTGTAGTTGCAAATGCAATTCTAGTTTAGTAGTCTATACTTACTAGAGAAAGAAGTGTTAGAGTTGGATTATTAGTTGATGATTGTATTGATTGTGTTATTATGGATCTAGCTTGAGAAAGTGGGTTTCAATGCTATCTTACAAATCTAGCTTGAAAAAGTAGATTGATTTAGGTAATGGGTTAATCTGTGTTCTGCTTGTTGAGGTTCAAAAGAGCTCACTTAATTAGCAATAGTTGATTAAAAAATGGCTATTGCATCCAAAATCTAGCCTACCCACTGAGATTCAACGACTTTGAGTAATTAGTAATCACCCATTACACGAAATTAGCATCCAAATTTATCACACTCCCAAGAAACCTTTTATATTTGCTTACTTCCGATGTTAGTAGTTGTAAATCGGTTACCTGAATCCCCCTATTTGACACTAATTGTCAAAACCTTGTGATTTAATTTATTGTTGCGAAATTTCTACATCTACAATTGATTAGAACACTATTTTACTTCTTTATCAAATTCTTTATTGTATCACTCCCTGTGGGATCGACACCAACTCTTAGTTGGGTTTATACTTGTTAGCGACCACCTACATGTAGAATCTGATGAAGCGTAGTTGAGCGTTATCCGATAGGGAAGTGCAAGTGCTATCTGATTTCCTCAAACTGCGGAAAATAAGGTGTTCCACGTGACCAACACTATGTTGCAGTTGTTGCAAATGAAGGGTCTCTTAGTAGGAATTGGTCATGAGGGCCCTCATGACCACATCCGAAACTTTGTGGATGTGTGTGGGCCATTCTCTTTCAAGAACATCACTCAAGAATCAGTCTGAATTTGTTTGTTTCCCTTTTCTCTAATGGTGGAGGCAACAAAGTGGTTGGCCAATTTACCAAGGGAGTCAATCACTTTTTGGGAGGAGCTCACTGAGGTGTTTCGATGCAAGGTTTTTCCTTCCATCGAAGATTGTGAAGTTAAGAGACTATATTCAAATATTCAAGAAAGTGGATGGCGAACCTATTCACGAGATATGGTTGAGGTTCTAGAAATTGCTACTCCAATATCAAACTCATAGACTATCGAACAATGTGTGGTTATATTGCTTTTACCGAAGCCTCGACTCAGTCAACAAAGGTGTGGTAGACTAGCTCATTTCAAAAGGAATCATGCAACATCTGTCTGACATAGCATCTACCCTTCTTGACATAGCAACCGGAGATGGTATTTTAGTTTATGAATTTATTGAGTCAGAAACTCTTGAGAAAGATGAGGAGGAGCTTGGGATCCTTGATGCTGCAGTTTATGATGAGCTGGAGGACTTGGAGGATGCGATGGTGCAGATGGCGAAGGAGGCCTCACTTCAGGATACCTCGATGATTGGATCTAGTGGAGTACAACCTACCCTAGGAGGAGAGCCGGGCACTGATGCCACAATTGAAAGAGCTCCAGATGCATAGTGTTCACCTTAGGCTTAGCCTGACAGGGGTATCTTGACTCTCTTCCTGTTTTATGTTTGAGACTTTTACATTGCTTTTACATTCAGGACAATGTTTAGTTTTGTTTGGGGGGCTATCCCCTTGGTTTGTATTTATTCTGTTTTGGATGCTTTTTTTTTGTTGTCGATGATTATTTTGATACTTTTTTATGTGTCCGAAACTTTCCGCTTATGTTGGTAAAATTGAATATTGGTATTTGATCCCATTTATCCATTCATAATATGTGAATGTTGAGGCTTTTCTCTTGCATACTTGAGTATCGATTCCGATCAATACTGATGAATTGAATAGTGCTCTTGATTGAACGATATGTTTGCGCAAGTCCAATAAGGCAAATTTGAGTTGCATACGTCATGTGTGAACTCTTAGCATCTCATTGTGACTAGTCGATTGTTGAAGTGAGCCTTGTGATGATTGTTGCATGTGAGCTTAACTTGTAGAGTCATGATTGATGATTGTGTTGAATACCTTATGTGGTAAGATTTTCTTCAAACATGTTCTTGGTGATACCTAGAACTTTCCTCATTGGTCTAATTGACTAATGTTAGTGAATAAAAGAAATCATCTTAGAAACAAATTTTTGAGAGTGAACAAAATTGCTATTATACCTCTTGGTGACCGCTTTGTGAGAGTGTGAACCTAGCTTGGTACTATTTGACCGTACATTTTCTTTGGATGAAACATGAACCCATTTAGCCTCTTTCCTCCCCACCTAAAACCTTCATGAAGCTTTGGTTCATTTGAATAGCCAACTTAGGCCAAAAACCTATGTTGGGGGTGTGGTGAAAATTGAGGAGAGAAAATGAGCAAGAACTTTGTGAAAATTCACCCTTAAAATAATCGTGTTGAAAAAGATGGAACCCCTCCAAATAAAAAAAGAAGTGCATGATGGAAACAAAAGGGGTGTCCAATCAGCCATACAACAATCTTTGTGCTTGGAAGTACTTAGGGTGGATTGTGAAAATCAAAATAGTGGAAGAAAAGGAGAAGAAATGAAATGCAAACCATCTTTCATGAAGGTAGAAGTCACTACGCAAAAACAATCATACATTTACCCTCAGCCCCGTTACAAGCCTTGAAGGACCTTGGGGATCTTGACTGAACCGAATAACATGTTAATTGAAATATACGGGCAAGCATACGGGTAGAATCATTCATGAGTTTATCTTTGAGTTTGTTACATTTGATTTTGATTGCTTAATTCTTACATTTTGATGAGCTTTATGTGCGCATGGAATCATTCTTGATGTGAGGGCATTCGAATACTCTTGTTGAGCTTGAATTTGCATTTGAAGCAAGCATTGTGAGCTTGACTTCTATTTTATGATGACTAGCCACAATTTGAAACTTTTAGTGCACAATTGAACATTGATTGGGTAGATTAAACCTCGTGTGTATTCATGTTGAGTCTCAAGTACCACTATTGGTAGACATCATGTTGTCCTTATTGGTCTTGTATTTTACCTAAGGACAAGCAAATATTTAAGTTGGGGGTGTTGATGAGTCAGCGATTTTGACTTATTTAGAACTTAATATTCAAGGAATTAGTGTCTTCAATGCCTATTTTAATCTCATAACTGATGTTAAAGTATTAATATGCAGTAATGAAGGCAAAAGAGCAAGGCGAGGACATTACGAAGCAAATAGGAGTGAAAAAGCTGAAAATGTTGAAGGAAAGCAAAGCTTGTACTCGCCAAAGGCAATAGACAAGTCGCCGAGTGGACGTTCAACTAGCCCAAAGTTCCAGCATGCCTGCCCATGAACCAACTTTGTGAGAAAACAAGTGGTTCGGTGAATCGACGAACAGATCGGCGAGGCCAATTTCATTCGCCTAAAATTACAGAACAATTTTGCTGAAAAAGGCACGTCAAAATGGCGAGAAGAGAAGCACTCGACAAATCGCCGACTAGGTCAATGAAGGCCGACTTACTTCACCTAGTGGACTCCGTGTTGAAATTCTGGGAACGGATAAATATAATTTTGAAAAGAAGAAAAGGAGTTCCCACATTGTTCACTTCTTGATTTTTGAGTTCTTAGATTCTAAAACTTTGTTTTTACATTTTTTTAAGCATGGATTTAGAGATTGTGAGATTTTTAGCTTTAATTTGAGTATTCAAAAAATTGTGGATCATTGCTCAATCTGATGGAGAACTTTGTTGGTAACGATTTCTTGTTCTTTATTATGTATGGCTATAACCCCATTTTAGGGGTGTGATTATGTAGTTGAATGCATTAATTAGCTAATGGGTGTTGTTAGTTACTCATTTTATTGTTGATTTGAAGTGGGTTCAATTAATAGTTTGTATTTTGATTAAGGAATTATAGTTGAAAATTCAATTCTAGTTTAGTACTCTATACTTGCTAAAGAAAGAAGTGCTAGATTTTAATTATTAGTTGATGATTGTATTGATTATGTTGTTATGAATCTAATCTGAAAGTGGGTTTTAATGCAATCTGACAAATCTAGCTTGAAAAAGTAGATTGATTTAGGTAATGGGTTGTTAATCTGTGTTGTGCTTGTTGAGGTTCGAAATAACTCACTTGATTCACAATAGTTTAATGTGAAATGCCTATTATACCCAAAATCTAGCCCACCCACTGAGATTCAACCACTTTGAGTAATTAGTAATCACCCACTACGCGAAATTAACATTCAACTTTATCACACTCCCAAGGAACCTTCTCTATTTGCTTACTTCCGGTGTTGGTAGTTGTAAATTTGTTACCTAAATCCCCCCATTTGACACTAATTGTCAAAACCTTGTGATTTAATTTATTGTTGCAAAATTTCTAGATCTATAAACGATTAGAACACTAGTTTACTTCTTAATCGAGTTCTTTATCGTATCACTCCTTGTGGGATCGACCCCAACTCTTACTTGGGCTTATACTTGTTAGCGATTGCCTACTCTTAGAATTGGATGAAGAGTAGTTGAGTGTTATCATTAATCATCTCCCACTTGCATTCCGAAAGATCTAAATTGTGAGCCATATCCCAAGGCCTTTGGTGCTCTACCTTGACTTCTTTGCAATTTGGGTACTTATCAATGAAATCTGCAATACACCTCCTCATACTATTCCACCAATAGACTTCCCTCAAGTCACATTATATTTTTGTGGAACCGGGATTGATTGAATATGTGGAGCTATGAGCTTCGTCCATAATCCTCTCTTGGAGCTCATCCACCTTTGGCACACACAGTCTACCTTGATACCTCAATACACCATCTCCCCCTTATTCGAAAGCCATCACCTTTACTTATAAACATTCGCCTTTATTCAAGCAAAATGGGGTCTTGGTCTTGCTTCTACTTCACCTCAGACACTAGTGATAATTCATTCCCATTCATAACCACCACTCCACCTTCAATGGAATCTAACAACTGGACTCCCAATCGTGCAAGTCTATGCACATCATTGGCCAATTCTTTCTTGCCTTCCTCAACATGGGCAATACTTCCCATAGATAACCTTCTAAACGCATCATCAACAACATTAGCCTTATCTGGGTTATAAAGGATAGTCATGTCGTAATCCTTGAGTTACTCTAACCACCTCCTCTATTTGATATTAAGCTTTTTTTGTCTGAAAACATACAGAACACTTTTATGATCGATGAACACATCTACATTGACACCATAGAGATAGTGATGCCATATTTTCAAGGCAAATACTACCACTGCCAACTCGAGATCATGAGCCCGGTAAGTCTTCGCATGACTCTTAAGCTGTGTGGAGGCATAAGCTATAACTTTACCATTCTGCATCAATACGCAAACGAGTCCAACTCTGGACGCATCACAATACACAACAAAGCCTTGTGTACCCTCTGGTAGGGTCAACATTGGGGAGGTAGTTAACTGGGTTTTCAACTCCTAAAAGATTTTCTCACAAGCTTCAGACCATTGAAACTTTACTTTCTTTTGAGTCAACTTTGTCAACGGGGATGAAATAGATGAAAACCCCTCTACAAAGCTTCTAAAGTAACCAGCCAATCCAAAGAAACTTTTAATATCAGTCGAAGATGTGGGTCTTGGCCAGTTCTGCACTGATTCAATCTTCTGAGTGTCAACTTAAATCCCTTCACTAGAAACAATGTGCCCTAATAACGTCACAAACTCAAGCCAAGACTCACATTTAGAAAATTTAGCATACAACTCTCTATCCTTGAGAGTTTGGAGAACTATTCTAAGATGACTAGTGATATACCATGAGTTTATGGTATTTTTGATGCATTTCACTTAGAGTGTGGGTGTGTCCTGGCCAATTAGGTTATTAGATATAATGTTTTATGTAATCTTCTATAGAAAATTGGTTCGGAAGCAGTTGACAGAAAAATTGATTGAAATGCTAGCAGCAACAATTGACGAAGCCAATGATAGACCGTAGATCTAACGACGGCCCGTAGGAGATGCAGTGTAGGTGAAGTACATGGAAGTCTGACCAAGTGTGGAACTAAGGAAGCCATGGCAGACCGTAGGTTGAACCACGGACTGTCCTACACATCTGTCGATTTAATTAGAAAATTTGAGTTCCAGTACCTGCACTACGGAGGTGACCGATGGACCGTAGGTCAGCCCATGGTCCGTAGGTCATGCCGTCAGTAGAAAACTGCATCTGACCTAGTTTTCTTTATTTTAATTTCCTAGTTGGTTTAGGACTTGAGTACTATAAATACTAGTTGTTTTTTCCGTTTTTTGGGGGTTAGACAATATTGTATACTTTTGTTTTGGTCTTTTGGGATTATTTTGCAAACTTTTAGCCATTTAATTATGGAAGTGTGTTTTATGCAATTTGCACTTTGATTTTCAATTCAAGATTTCAGTTTTCATCTATTCTAATTGTAAGTTAATGTTTTCTTTAAACCTTAATATGAATTGTGAACTCTCAAGCATCAGTAGCTAAATCCACAACTAGGGTTGTGGGAACCATGAGCAATTAACAACGTATAACTAATAACTAAGTAATTCTTTAATAGTGTTTATGTATGTATTGCTAATCTTTTCGATTAAAAGTCTTTCTAGCGGTGCGCAACGTTAGAACTCACCTCATTCCTACTTACCTTACCAAGGAGGTAATGAATGAGAAAAAGATTAAACAACAGAGATTTAGTTAAGGATTTGTTGCTATCTAATAGTTTGACATTAATCAGTTGACGTGAGGGTAAATACCCAACTCAATTGACACGAGGACTAATCTGGGGTGAAGGTAAGGGTTAGTAAAGCACACACCCGTATATTTTCCAACTCGCGAGTGAAAGTTCCTACTTAGATTACCAATCGCTTAGGAATACATACCTTATAGTCTTTGCATGTCAAACACTAGGATAGAATTACTATTATTAGGAATACTATGTTACGAGCTTGTGGGTAACACATATGTCCTAGTTTCCATCTTTTATTGATATCTCAACTGTGAAGCTTGCTTACTTGTTATTTATTAATTCAAATCATAAAACTGTTACTTTAGTTACAGAATCCCCCTTTTGTTTACTTTTCTCAGAAATAGTTTGACTAAAAAGAGATAATTGTGAGTTAAGTTTAAGTCTAAACCATATTTCTCATGGGATCGACCCCAACCTACAAGTTGGGTTCTTTACTTGATAACGATCACTTATACTTCTTTAGGAAGGTGTAATTTGAGCGTATCAAATTTTGGCGCCGCTGCTGGTGAATACGGCTTTTATATTAAGTTTAACTACATTAGTGAACTTTAGTCAAGTATTTCCCGATTTTACGTTTTTGTTTTGTTTTTGGTTTCTATAGGTTTTACCTCTTGTGTATGTCAAGTACACAGAGTCGAGGTGAACCCTTGACCCCCTATGATCCTGAATTGAGAAGAACTTTGAGGAAAATGGCATATCAAGGGGTACACAATAATCCAATCGGAGAGGGTCAAGGAGATGGAGCTGAGTTTCTACCGCTCGGAGTTGTTAATTTGCCCGCTTAGGTTCAAGGTGGTTAGCTAATCGGAAATGCAGAAAGGGTGAAAAATCCATCGGTACCGAGGGCTGGTGATAACTACATGGTTGACTACGATGCAGTTGGATTAGATGGGCCTATTGTTCTCCCTCCTCTACCTCTAGGACATACATTTATGGTGACCAGCAGTCTTATGCAAATGCTTACAGCAAGAGGGTTGTTTTCTGGGTTAGCTTTGAAAGATCCATACGCTCACATGGCTAAATTAAGTAGTGTCTGTAAGAGTTGTGTGGGACGATAGGAATTGGATATTATCACGAACCACGGGTGCACCCTAGATGTAACATGGCATACTAGACCCCGGAAGGCCTAACACAAGCCACTTAGCATATCAAAACATAAAGCAATAGAAATGATGTGGAACTTTTAAAACATTTTCCATACAATCGAAGTCTTTTATAAAAGCAAGCGGAAGTCTAAACTTGTCTCATTTTAGCTATCTATTACAATACTTGAATCAAATAGGGACACAACCCATACAAGATAGTACGAAAATGAAATACTTGAAATGAAACTCAAAGTGAAACTCCCATCCTCCAATCATGAGGACTCACCACAAGCAAGGAGAATAGTCAAATCCAAGCTTGAACCAAATGAAGATCACCTCACAAACCGGGCCCTACACTTGTGGTAAATGTAGGAAAATATGGGTTAGTACAAAAATGCACTAAGTATGATAGCCATGCATAAAATCGTTGAAATCATGCTAAAAGGGACATTTTAGTTGAATGTATGCAATTTACTAAGTTAAATCATCATTTTGAAAACCATGGAAAAAGCACATGTCATAAGCATAATCTCCAACATAGACATAATATGAGCATAAGTCAACATAAGGCATAGTCCAATAGCATAGGAGAAACCACATATTCATAAACATATCCCATCCTTAAAGCCTCATAACATAAGAGAAACTTCATAAGTTACCTTTAAGTCATACTTGTATAATGCATAGATGAGATCACATTATCCCATACATGCTAAGTACAACCTTTAGGCCATCATACCTTTTTAATCATCTTTTGATCCATCCTTAGCTTACTTCTCATAGACAAGGAAACATTCATCTTTAGTCACTCAAATCAAGAAAAGAAACTCATAGCAACAATCCAAGTTAAGCACAGATCATTACATGGACCTTAAAATAACATAAGAGGAACATACCATTACTACCCTCAAAGTCTACTTGTGCAATGCATGAATGATATCCCATAATCCCACCCATACTAAGTAGAGCTTCTTGAGGAGCCATAGTTCATCATCATTCATAGTGGGGATAAGCCTTATCCGACATAGACCATGTGAGCTAAACATGGAATACGGTGATACCCACACCGAAAAGGGTGTCCTGCTTGCCTAAGGTAGAACCATTAACTTAGATTAAGTGGATCCACTAGCTAAAGACATATAAGGGCACATAATTATGGGACAAGGGGATTGCTACTAGATACCCCACCTCAACTCTTGTGAGGGCATCCATCTCAAGAGATTGCTTCTAGAAACCCCACCTCAATTCTCGTGAGGGTTCTATATCATATCAATATCCACTCGGTCCTATGCATTAATCCCCACGGAGTACTTATCATATCATTACTTGAGTTCATTTTTTTTATTGAAGAATGTATCAACGCTTAATCCAACATCATTCATAGGATAACTCATAGATTGAATAGGTGAGAATCTCCTTTCAACCTATGAATCATCATATTGTGAGAAAACCTTACACAACATGTCATCATCATTCATAGGTATATATTTGGGAATAGCCTTTGAATCAACACAACAACATTATAATCACAATCACTTTACTCTCAAAGTGCTCTTAAAGTATGTATACAAGTCTAATCATCAGACATAATTCTCATACATTTCCCTTCAAGGAACATAGATCGTATTTCATCAACACATCTTAAATTACTACATTAGACATAGATAATAAACATAATTCAACTAACTCAATTACTACAAGCACAACCTCATAACATTCTTCTACAATCAACAAACCCACATCACAAGATCATAATTGAGTAATATTGGGTTCTTGGAGGAATTCAATATAAAAACCATAGGAAATCATCAATTCATACATAATATATGTAACAACCCTAATAATGAAGTAGTGAAACTAGAGCCTAACGTGTGTGCGTTTGTGTTTGTCATGAGTTTTGATGGTGTTGTATGTTGTCTCGAGTCATGGTTGAGGTGTTTAGGGGTTACACGTCAATGTACGACTTCCCAAGGACAACCCTAAGGGTCCTTGAGGAGGACCCCAAGTCTACACACCAAGACCACAAGGAAACCATAAAGTTGGCCAAAAATGGGTGACCTACAAAAGGGGTCCACGCCCTGTAGGTCTATCCATGCCTCATGGATGGCCTCTGTAGGTCAAGGGGCTTCTAAACAAGCCAAAACCACCATTGACGGAAGGACAGTATAGTCTATGACCCCATCCAAGGACCGTGGATAGGGGTCTCGTGAACCATGACTGTTTATTGTCGAGTGGTGCGGCCAAGCTAAGGGTGAGTTGGTAAATTTACCCCAAGTCCTAATTAGTGTATGAACGGTTATTTTAAGTGTTTTAATGTATTTTAAGAGTATTAATACATTAAAATTGTATTTTAGATTTCATTATTCACTTTTACCCAAATCAAAATCCTCTCTCCCAAAATATTTTCTCTTTAAAAACTTCATTGAAGACCAAGAGGAGAAGAAGACTTAGGGCTTCAAGAGGAAGGATATTGGTAGATCTTCGTGGGATTATTCAAGTAAAAGGTATGATGATCCTTCATCTAGGGTTAGTTTTCACCCTAGAGTCAATTTCGAAGGAGTTTCAAAGTTTTCAAGTTTCATAAAAAACCCTAAGTTTCACTCAATATCATGGGTTCTTGCATCAAACGTTTTCAAATGATAAACTATGATTATATTGATGTTTAATTGATGATTTAAGATGAAAATACTCTATGAACCAATGATTTCTCTCAATTCCTAAATTGTGCCTTATGAAGTGGGTTTATTGATTATGAATGAATGTTGATGAATTTATGCTTAGATTGATTTAGATTGTTGACTTGTTTCATCATCTATGCCTAATTATAGTGAATTATTGGTAAATTGAGGATTTGTGATCATAGCCCTGAAAGGACAAGTTTGACCTAAGTACTTGTTGTAGTAAACTTGTGTTAGAGATATTGATCCACATGAAAGGTAGAGGTGTTTAATTATGATGTAGTTACTTGATGTTAGTATAATTCTACATGTATTCTTGATTAACCGAATATTCTAGGGTTATGTCATGAAAGAGGCAAATTGAGGGTTTAAAGGTGATCCTTATGGAATGATGAATTCTCAATGTAATGCCTTAGATTAGATCACCTAGACTCGAATTGGTTTAGGGTAATGCTTCTAAACATGAATTGAATTGATCATGATATTATGTGCATGTTGACAACTACTTGAAGTATAAAGTGCCAATCATGATGTGATTACTGTATTGATGAGTTGTCGGATCATGGTATTCCCGTATCTATTATGCTACTACTATATGTTGGAATGGGTTTGCCAATAACCCTTGAAGGGCATATTGTGAAGGTTTGTGCATGTTGACAAGATTGTGTGTGAACTCATGATTTACTTGGAAGTTGAAGGTCACATGAATATTGTGGTATTGTTGAAAGGCCATTTTCCCCTTACCCTTACACTGAATTATGAATGAAGTGTCTAGGATGATAATGTTGTTGTTTGTGTCATTGCAAGGACAATTACACACACACACTCTATGCATAAACATGATTATGATGTATCAATGGTGTTAATTGAAAGTATAGTTCTCATATGCACCTTTACATAATATTATTCATAAAATGTACATAATCATGTTGATCCTATTGTGTTGATTAAAAGTCCATTATCATGAGAACACATGATCTTGGTGTGATAGTTATTCTCACATACTAATGTTGATTCTAAGGTTGAAAGGTAGTTCTCACCTTTAATGAATCTATGAACTATTTTAGTGAGTTGTATTGAACGAAGGGTAAAGTATTCATTCACATATGTAGATACAATTCCATACTATTTATGTATAATTGGGTAATAATGCTTAGTACCGAGTGTATATGGACAATGAGCAAAAGGCCCCTCCGCTAATGCAGTAGGTTGGGTCATCTATAGTAAACTCATAAGATGGAAGCTCCTTCGCTAATGCAATAGGTTAAGATTCTAGTAGCAATATCCCTATCCCATAACTATGTGCAAAACATAGGACTTAGCTAGTGGATGTACTTAGAAGCTAAATATGATTAGTTCTACCTTTGGTAAGTAAGAACGCCTTCTTTCGGTGTGGGGTTATATGACACTGGATTCCATGTAGCTCACATGATCTATGTCGGTTATGTCTAATATTCCCTAATAACAATAATATAGTGAATATGATATGAACTATACTATGACTTCTTAATTGGTTTACTTGCTAGAATTAGGGGTATAAAACTTCACTTTTACATTGCACAAAGAGACTTATTAGGATGTTGTGGGATGGTTTCCTTATGGTATGATAAGATATGAACATATGACTTTCCTTATGTTTAGTTCGTGTACTTTTATAATTCCTCATTTATGACTATGGATTATGGTAAGCTTGGAGAATATGGAAATGAATATGTTGCTTCAAGGAATGCTTAGTAAGGTTGGTATTATAGGATACCAACCATACATTGCACAAGTATTCTTAGAGGTTGCTAAGGTATTGACATTACTATGTTATGAGTGTATTGTGACTATAGCTTGTCTTGTATGTTTGAAAATGAATATTGGCTTTCCAAACTTAATGTATGAAAGTCCTCTAAATGCAGGAATGTGTCCTAAATGAATCTAATGAAGAATGTTGGCTTAAATGCTTAAATGTAAAGATGCATGCTATACTTGGATTGTATTATGAGTTACTTTCTTGTCATGTCTATTCTATATGAATGTGCCTTGTCTATGGTGACTTCAAAGGAGTACTTAGTGTGAATAGTAGTATGGGATACTACTTGCACATTGCACAAGTATGACTTAGAGTTGTCTTAGATGTTGGTCTTAATGTGATGATGTGATTCATATACTGTTTATGTCTCTTAAATGCTTTATTGTGTAAACGTTGAAAGGATGAATGGTAAGTTCACTTTTAGGTGACCTTAAGGTGGTGCCTTAGTGTGGGTTGTGGTATGGGACGTTACCCATACACTGCACAAGGCATTGCTTGAAGGTTACTTGAGGTGGAGGCTCAAGGTGAAGGTAAAGGGTTATATGTGATTTTGCTCAAATGTGAATTATGTGACTTTTTATGTTGGTTGTGACTTATATTATGCCTCTTGTATCATTGTTCTTGAAATTTTACAAAAGTGGCATAAAGCATGACTTTCAATAAAATGTCCCTATTAAAGCATGTTTTTGCATGGTCTACATTTTTGTATGCTAACCCATATTTTCTTATTTTTACTACAAGTTTAGGTTCCGGCAAGTGATTGCTTTCTCTAAGGAAGCTTGGGATTAGAGTTCTCTCAAGACCTCTTTTGGTATGTCCTCATATGTCGAGGACAAGGATTTTATGTTTCTCATTTTTTCGATGTTTATGACTTTGATTGTAAAAGGCCGCGACCCTATCTTGTTAAAGTTTGTCCAAGATGGCCATATGAGACTTAGTATTCCGCTTCTTTATAAATGTCTTTTGATGTTGGATTTATTAAACAAAAGTTTTAAATTCCGCACTATTTCTATGTATCTAATGTTATGAATGCTAAGAGGCTTGTATTAGACCCCTTCGGGATTGAGTACACAGTGTTATGACTAGGGGGTGCTCTCGGGTCGTGACAAACTTGGTATCAGAGCATAAGATTTTGGGACTAGTGTTTAGGATCGATGTCTCACAAGCCACGTCTAGTAGAGTCGTGTTCATCAGTATGAGTCACGACACATCTATGAGCGAGAGGCTATTGGATGTTAGGAGTTACACTTCTTTCTTCATTCTTCAAGTTGTGGCATAGAACTTAACTCTATAAGGTCTCTCTCTTATTCCTTATCCGGTGGTCTTGAAGATGTGACTACTCAAAGGGTTAATGCTACAAGGATCGACGGAGAAAAAGATGAGTTTCGATGTATATTGTGGCTACGTGACTTGTTCGATTTGAGATGTTAGATTGTGATATTGTCTTTAACAAGACTGAGTTGCTTTTGGTTATGTGTGATGTTAAAGTTTTGAGGTTTCTTGAAAGATTTGATGAATTGTGGAGTTTAAGTGATGCCTAGAGATGTGGAGTGAATAGAGTTCTTTAAGAGGAGTAGAATTGTAATTCACCTCGGTTTAGAATCACTTTGGGTGATGAGTGTGAAGGTTTAGTGATGTTTTGCTCCGACCTTAGAATTGAATAAAGTGATGGGGTAAAGAGGATGTATAGGCTTACCCCTATGGGGGAGATAATGTGCCTAGATAGTAAGGTCTTTGAGTATCCTTGATTTTCATGAGTTAGGCTTGATTGATATTCTCACCTTAAGAGGTGTAGTGAGTTGAGGATTTTAAGACCTGGTTTGGTAGACTCTTATGAGACCTTGAGTGATGTGGTAAGGTTGATGGTGACTAGGAGTGCTTAATGAGGACCTTCCTAGTTTAAAAGTACCGGTATGATGATGGTTTCTTGGAAGTTGTGGATGTCTTGATTTAGGTTCCCTTGTGGTGTTCATGTTGACCTTAGTTGGGTTTACTCCTAAGTGGGGGATAGTATGTTGAGTAGTAAAGTTGTTGAGAGTTCTAATATCCTTACCTCTTCCTTTATGTGCCTATTCAAGCCTAAGACAAAGAGTTCCTTTTTGGCTTGTTTCATATTTTTGGAGTCATGTGTGACATTCTGTTTCCATGTTCTCCTTATATTATGCATGATCTAGTTGGATTCTTGTTTAGTTGAGAAAATGAGTTTTCATGATTTATTGTTCCTCATGTTGATGTGCATTTAGTTTGAGTTGCTTATATGCTTCATGAGGTTAAATGTTGAACATGCTTAAATGGGCTTAATGATATTGTGATGAGCATGATGTGATTTGGAGAAGGAAGTCCCTCCAATGTAATGAAGAATGTGAAGTTTTGATGCATAATGAATTTGTAGATGTAGTTCCTACCTTCTTGTTGTGTTTTGAGCTTATTGATGTGGAGTTGATGTTTCCTCCGATGTTTATGCATTTATATTGATGTTGCATGCATGATGAGGGGCTGCTAGTCTTGAGTCATTACCCCTTAATATGTTTAAAGTTTCATTCGAGGACAAATGTTCCTACGTGGGGGATAATGTAACAACCCTAAAAACGAACTAGTGAAGCTAGAGCCTAATGTGTGTGCGTTTGTGTTTGTCATGAGTTTTGATGGTGTTGTATGTTTTCTTGAGTAATGGTTGAGGTGTTTAGGGGTTAGACGTCAAGGTACGACTTCCCAAGGACCACCTTAAGGGTCCTTGAGGTGGACCCCAAGTCTACACCCGAAGACCCCAAGGAAACCGTAAAGTTGGCCAAAAAGGGTGACCTACGGAAGGGGTCCACACATCGTAGGTCCATCCACGCCCCGTGGATGGCATCCGTAGGTCCATCCACGCCCCGTGGATGGCCTCCGTAGGTCAAGGGGATTCTAACCAAGCCACAACCACCATTGTTGGAAGGACAGTACGGTCCGTGACCCCATCCACGGACCGTGGATGAGGGTCTCGTGAACTATGACTGTTTGCTGTCAAGTGGTGCGGCCAAGCTAGGGGTGAGTTGGTAAATTCACCCTACATCATAATTAGTGTATGGACGGTTATTTTAAGTGTTTTAAGGTATTTTAAGAGTATTAAAACATTAAAATGTTATTTTAGATTTCATTATTCAATTTTCCCCAAATCAAAACCCTCTCTCCCAAAATATTTTCCCTCTAAGAACTCCATTGAAGACCAAGAGGAGAAGAATGCTTAGGGCTTGAAGAGGAAGGCTATTGGGTAGATTTTCGTGGGATTTTTCAAGTAAAAGGTATGGTGATCCTTCATCTAGGGTTAGTTTTCACCCTAAAGTCAATTTCAAAGAAGTTTCAAAGTTTTCAAGTTTCATGAAAAGCCCTATATTTCACTCAATCTCATGGGTTCTTGCATCAAACATTTTCAAATGATAAACTATGATTATATTGATGATTTAATATGAAAATACTCTATGAACCCATGATTTATCTCAAATCCTAAATTGTGCCTTATGAAGTGGGTTTCTTGATTATGAATGAATGTTGATAGATTTATGCGTAGATTGAATTAGATTGTTGACTTGTTTCATCATCTATGCCTAGTTATGGTGAACTGTTGGTGAATTGAGGATTTGTGATCATAGCCTTGAAAGGGCAAGTTTGACTTAAGTACTTGTTGTAGTAAACTTGTGTTAGAGATGTTGGTGGAGGTATTTAATTATGATGTAGTTACTTGATGTTAGTATAATTCTACATGTATTCTTGATTAACCTAATAATATAGGGTTATGTCATGAAAGAGGCAAATTGAGGGTTTAAATTTAATCTTCCTAAAATGATGAATTCGCAATGTAATGCCTTAGAATAGATCACCTAGACTCGAATTGGTTTAGGGTAATGCTTCTAAACATGAATTGACTTGATCAGGATATTATGTGCATGTTGATGAATACTTGAAGTATAAAGTGCCAATCATGATGAGATTAATGTATTGATGAGTTGTCGGATCATTGTATTCCCTTATCTATTGTGCTATTGCTATATGTTGGAAGGAGTTGGTCCATAACCCTTGAAGGGCATATTGTGAAGGTTTGTGCATGTTGACAAGATTGTGTGTGAACTCATGATTTACTTGGAAGTTGAAGGTCACATGAATATTGTGTATATTGGGGTATTGTTGAAAGACCATTTTTACCTTACCCTTACACTTATTTATGAATGAAGTGTCTAGGATGATAATGTTGTTGTTTGTGTCATTGTAAGGACAATTACATACACATATTCCATGCATAAACATTATTATGATGTATCAATGGTGTAAATTGAAAGTATAGTTCTCATATGCACCTTTACACATTATTATGCATGAAATGTACATAACCATGTTGATCCTATTGTGTTTATTGAAAGTCCATTCTCATTAGAACACATGATCTTGGTGTGATAGTTATTCTCACATACTAATGTTGATTCTAAGGTTGAAAGGTAGTTCTCACCTTTAATGAATCTATGAGCTATTTTAGTGAGTTGTATTGAACGAAGGGTAAAGTATGCCTTCACACATGTAGATACAATTCCATACTAATTATGTATAACTGGGAAATAATGCTTAGTACCGAGTGGATATGGACAATGAGGAAAAGGCCTCCGCTAATGCAATAGGTTGGGTCATCTATAGTAAACTCATGAGATGGAAGCTCCTCCTCTAATGCAATAGGTTGGGTTCTAGTAGCAATCTCCCTATCCCATAACTATGTGCCAAACATAGGACTTAGCTAGTGGATCCACTAAGAAGCTAAATATGATTAGTTCTACCTTCGACAAGTAAGAACGCCTTCTTTCGGTATCGGGTTATATGACACCGGATTCCATGTAGCTCACATGGTCTATGTCGGTTATGACTAGTATTCCCTAATAACAATAAGATAATGAATATGATAGGAACTATACTATGACTTGTAGAAGTGGGGGTATGGGACTTCACTTTTATATTGCACAAGGAGACTTATTAGGATGTTGTGGAATGGTTTCCATATGGTATGATAAGATATGAATAGATGACTTTCCTTATGTTTAGTTCATGTACTTGTATAATTCCCTATTTATGACTATGGATTATGGTAAGGTTGAAGATTATGGAAATGAATATGTGGTTTCAAGGAATGCTTAGTAAGGTTAGTATTATGGGATGCCAACCATACATTGCACAAGTGTTCTTATTATTGGATGCCCACCATACATTGCACAAGTGTTCTTAGAGGTTGTTAAGGTATTGATATTACTATGTTATTAGTGTATTGTGACTATAACTTGTCATCTATATTTGAAAATGCATATTGGCTTTCCAAACTTAATGTATGAAAGTCCTCTAAATACATGAATGTGTCCTAAATGAATCTAATGAAGAATGTTGGGTTAAATGCTTAAATGTAAAGATGCAGGCTATACTTGGATTGTATTATGAGTTACTTCCTTTTCTTGTCTATTCTATATGAATGTTCCTTGTCTATGGTGACTTCAAAGGAGTAGTTAGTATGCGTAGTTGTTTGGGATGCTACTTGCACATTGCACAAGTATGACTTAGAGTTGTCTTAGATGTTGGTCTTAATGTGATGATGTGATTCATATAATGTTTATGTCTCTTAAATGCTTTATTGTGTAAAGGTGGAAAGGAAGAATGGTAAGTTCAATGTTGGGTGACCTTAAGGTAGTGACTTAGTGTGGGTGGTGGTATGGGACACTATCCATACACTGCACAAGGCATAGCTTGAGGGTTACTTGGTGGAGGCTCAAGGTGAAGGTAAAGGGTTATATGTGATTTTGGTCAAATGTGAATAATGTGACTTTGTATGTTGGTTGTGACTTATAATATGCCTCTTGTATCATTGTTCTTGAAGTTTTACAAAAATGGCATAAAACATGAGTTTGTGTGCTAACCCATATTTTCTTATTTTAACTACAAGTGTAGGTTCTGGCAAGTGATTGCTTTGTCTAGAGAAGCTTGGGATTAGAGTTGTCTCAAAACCTCTTTTGGTATATCCTCATATGTCGAGGACAAGGATTTTATGTTTCTAGTTTTTTTTTATGTTTAAGACATTGTTAAGACTTCGATTGTAAAGGGCCGTGACCCTATCTTGTTAAAGTTTGTGGAAGATGGCCATGTGAGACTTAGTATTCCGCTGCTTTATAAATGTCCTTTGATGTTTAATTTATTAAAGAAAAGTTTTAAATTCCGCACTATTTCTATGTATATAATGTTATGAATGCTAAGAGGGTTGTATTAGACCCCTTCGGGGTCGAGTACGCCGTGTTACGACTAGGGGGTGCTCTCGGGTCGTGACAATATGTCATCAATCAATCATTAGAAACGTTTTTGAAAAGAACCTATGAGATTGAAGTCAAACCCTAACATTTGAGGAAATCAGTAGTTTTGAAATTGAATCTAGTAGGACTCCACGGAGGAATTATATCCATGGAAGAAGAGCTACCATACTTTAGCAAAGAAATCCAATGGAATTGAGTAGAAAACCTAGCTTCTTGAACCCTAGCTCCCACTTCTTTCTTCTTCTTCTTGCTCTTTGAGTTTTCTAGAGAGAGAATATTTGTAGAAGATAAACTTTTTGGATTTCGATTTAGGTTTTGGGAAATAATGAAGTGAATGGGTGTATTTTGACTTAAAAGGACTTATATAGGTGTATAAAAGTAAGGCAAAATGACTTCACTTTGATAGGACATCAAAAGGAAATACCCAACACACCGCTCACTTTACATGAGTTTCCTAGGTGCCACGAGGGGACCCATGAGCCGTGGTCATGACCACGAGTGGTAGTCCCACTCGTGGACTTGAGGAAGTAGCTAGGAACTATGTGCCTTTAGCCCTCAAGCCCAAGGCAATCTCACGAGCGGCTCCACGAGCCGTGGTCCCTCTCGTGAGCCTTGAGGCAGTGGCTTGCCACTTCCTCACAAAGATCATACCACCAACTCTCCTCCATGAGCCGTGGTCTTCACCACGAGCTGTGAAGTGGCTCGTGAAGGAGGGCTTTTTTTAGGTAACTTTTAGGGAGCTCAGTTCCTAGGCTACCACGGACGACACCACGAGCTGTGGTGGTGGTCATGGTCACTAGGGTATTGTCTAGGGGAGAGTGGATTACCTTGGTTCTCTCCATTGGCCCTTGCCCACCTCATTGACTCTAACCCTCTCGATTAGCCCTAGTTTGTCCTACTAGTTTTCGGGGTGTTACAGATATGAACGTTATAGGTTTGGGAGTATTCCCTCTGTCATTGACTTTTGATGCTGCTGTGTGGTTTTCTGAGCTGCCATACAATTCGATATATACATGGGATCAATTACATTAGGTTGTTCATGGTGAGGTTTTTCCCGTTGTCAAAGAATTTTAATTATAAGGATAAAATGAATGATTTCATGGCACTATGTTGATAGTCGGTAAGCAGTTCATGGGATAGGTTCACTAGATTCATGAGGAGTGTTCCGAATCACCACATAGATGATGAGTCATTGAAGGAGTACTTCTACCGAGGATAGGATGACAATGGAAAGGTTGTGTTAGATACTATTGCTAGTGGATCATATGGTGAGTTCATTTTTGAGGAGTTCGCTTAAAAACTTGAGAGGATTTCCGAAAACAATAAGGCGTGGAGCACTAGAAAGGCAAATACTAGTAGGAGCTCCTTTTCTGTCCAAACTACACCAAGTCAATCAGATGATGACATTTGTGAAGATATGGCTCAAATGAGGACATAAATTGGCTTGGTATTAAAGCATGTGAGTGGAAGTGCAGAAAAAGTGAATGCGCTAAACTATTTAACTAGGACTCCACCACCACCATTTGAGGAATATTACTATGAGGAGGATGCAAAATTGGTGAATGATCAGACGGAGGGTTTCCGAACAAATGGGAAAGGTTCAACTCGAATAATTGGCGCCAAGGTCAAGAAAACCAAGGTTGGGACTATGGCAACTTCAATAGTGAGGGAAACTTTGTCTGGTATGGGAACTACAATTGTGATAACAATATACAACCGGAACAACTATGGCAACATAAATGATAAGGCTAGGTCGTATATTCCACCTGGTAATAGAGAGGCTGGAACTAGCATGACTCGCATTGAGGATATGATGCAGAAAATGATAAAGAGGTTTGAGGCGACATATGAGAATGTGAAAGAGATGAGGAATGATTAATATGGAATCGGTTAGAAAGTTGATGCCCATGCCGTGTCGATAAAGAAACTTGAGCAGCAGTTTAGTCAGTTTTCCACCACTGCTAACCCAACCTAGCGTGACACACTTTCTAGCAACACCATCCAGGATCCAAAAAATGATTGGTATTGTATGGCAGTCACCACTCGCGTAGGAAAATAGACTATTGACCCCCCTATGCCGTCTGAGGTTGAAAGATTAATAAAAGAAGATGGGAATTATAATGAGGTTACCGAAACTCCGAAGGATGATATAGAGAAGGAAGCTGAGGTGACCCAAAAAGTTGTTCCAATGTCTAGACCTCTACCTCAATTTCCATAGAGATTGGTGAAAAGACTGAAGAGGCAAAATATCGTAGGTTTATAGCTATGTTGAAGTAACTGTCCATAAATGTCCCGTTGATAGAAGCTTTGGAGCAGATCCCTGGGTATATGAAATTCATGAAAGACTTAGTGACCAAAAAGAGGGCTGTCAGTTTTGAGAATGATAAGAGGCTTGCACATTGTAGTGTTATTGCTTCACTTGTGCAAAAGAAAGAGGATCCTGGAACTTTCACTATTCCTTGTACCATTGGGATTCTACACTTTGAGAAAGCTTTGAGTGATTTGGGTTCTAGCATTAATTTGATGTCATTGTCCATATATAAGAAGTTAGGTTTAGGAGCTCCAAAGCCTACTGCGATGCATTTACTTATGGCCGATAGAACTATGAAAAGGCCTATTGGAGTGCTCCAAGATGTCCTTGTGAAAGTAGAGTCATTTATCTTTCCGACAGACTTTGTGATACTTGATTTTGAGGTTGATTTTGAGGATCCCGTCATCTTAGGGAGATAATTTCTTGCTACTGGGCATGCCTTGGTCGACATGGAAAGAGGGCAGATAAAGTTCTGATTAAACAACAAGGAGCTAACTTTTAACATCTGAAGGTCTATAAAGCATGAAAGTGATCTTTAATCAATATCGGTGGTAAATCATAGTGTGGAGCAAGAATCTGAAGTGTCTATTAAGGAGAGGCTAGGTGTTGATACACTAGCAGCCGTAATGATGAATTTTTAGAGTGATGGTATTGATGACTATGATTAGATAGTTGCTGCACTTGATAGGTTTGAGTTTCGTTTCAAACCAAAACGGTTGGAATTAGACATGAAGAATCGAGACACCCCACCTGCAAAACTATCAGTTGATGAGCCTCCAAAACTA
Source organism: Solanum acaule (assembly GCA_036250505.1). NCBI lineage: Eukaryota > Viridiplantae > Streptophyta > Magnoliopsida > Solanales > Solanaceae > Solanum > Solanum acaule. The sequence goes on along the minus strand of JAJOOR010007018.1, from coordinate 32,046 downwards.
GAACTTAAGGTTCTTCCATCTCACTTGAGGTATGTATTCTTGGAACAAAATAGCACATTGTCCGTTATTATTGTTGCTGACTTGAGTGAATGGCAAATAGAGGCTTTGATATCAGTGTTGAAGCGGTTTAAGAGGGCTATACAATGGACTATAGTGGACATTATTGGGATTTCTCCGGGCATTTGTTCTCACAAAATTCAACTCATGCCGGACAAAAAGCCAAGTATTGAGCATCAAAGGAGACTAAATCCCCATATGCAAGACGTTGTGAAAAAGGAGATCATTAAGTGGTTAGATGTTGTAGTCATATATCCCATTGCCGATAGTAGTTGGGTTTTCCCAGTTTAGTGTGTGTCAAAGAAAGGAGGAATCACTGTGGTTCCTAATGCTAAAAATGAGCTTGTTCCAATAAGGCCGGTGATTGATTGGAGAGTGTGTATGGACTACCACAAGTTAAATGCATGGACTGAGAAAGACCATTTCCCAATGTCGTTCATGGATCAGGCTAGATCGTCTTGCTGGTAAGTGTTGGTATTGTTTTCTACATGGGTATTCTGGCTACAATCAAATCTCCATAACTTCGGAAGATCAAGAGAAAACCACCTTCACTTGCCCTTATGGGACTTTCACCTTCAAAAGGATGTCATTTGGGTTATGTAATGCTCCAGCAACCTTCCAGCATTATATGATGTAGATATTTTAAGATATGGTTGAGGACACTATAGAGGTATTTATGGATGATTTCTCTGGGGTAGGTGACTTGTTTGATGATTGATTGACACATTTGGCTGAGGTACTAAAACGGTGTGAAAAGTGCAATCTCGTGCTCAACTAGGAAAAGTGCCACTTCATGGTTAAATAAGGCATAGTTTTGGGTCATCGGATTTCACAAAAAGGTATTGAAGTTGATAGAGCTAAAGTTGAGGTAATAGAAAAGCTTCCACAAGCCATCTCTGTAAAACGTCTTCGATGTTTTCTTAGGAATGCAGGTTTCTACCGGAGGTTAATAAAAGCTTTCTCTAAAATTACACACCCATTGTGCAAGCTACTTGAAAAAGAGTGTGAGTTTGATTTTGATGATGCTTGTTTGAGAGCATTTGGAGAGTTGAAAGAAAAGTTAACTGCGGCAGCTATCATTATTTCACCGAATTGGGGTCAACCGTTTGAATTGATGTGTGATGCGAGTGGGGTGGCGCTTGTTGTGGTATTAGGAGAGAGGCGAAAGAAAAAATTCCATCTGATTTACTATGTCAGCAAAGCTCTGAATGTGGCTCAAAAGAACTATACGGTGAGTGAATAGGAACTCCTTACTGTGGTTTCTGCATTTGAGAAATTTAGATCCTACTTGCTTAGTACTAAGGTCATAGTGCATACTGACCATTCTGCATTGAGATGTTTGATGGTTAAAAAGGATGCAAAACCAAGGTTGATTAGATGGGTGCTACTACTGCAAGAGTTCAATTTTGAGGAAAAGGATAGAAAGGGAACAAAAAATCAGGTTGCTGATCACTTTTCCATACTAGAGGAGGAAGCTATGATCAAGCTAGAGGATGGAGTTGAGATTAATGATGTGTTCCCTGATGAATATTTATTGGCTGCTTCTTATGATCTTATCCATTGGTTCATAGTTTTGCTAGCTACTTAGCAAGCGATTTGGTTCCATCGAATTTGTCATTTCACCAAAGGAAAAAGTTTATGTCTGATGTGAAGAAATTCTTTTGGGATGAGCCTTACTTGTTTCTTGGTTTTACTGATTGTATTATTCGTCGGTGTGTGCCTGAGGTTGAGATGATTAGTATACTAGAGGCGTGACATTCTCCGCCTGTTGGTGGGCACCACAAAGGTATCCGAACTGCCCATAAAATTTTGCAGTGTGAGTATTACTTGCCTACCATCCACCAAGATACTCATGATTTCGCCAAGTCTTGTGATCGTTGCCAACGTGGAGGAATTTCAAAAAAGCAAGAACTACCAAAGAACCCAATACTAGTTATTAAGCTTTTTGATGTTTGCGGTCTTCACTTCATGGGTCAGTTTTTGAGTTTGAATGGGATGAGTTACGTTCTTGTGGCGATTGACTATGTATCAAAATGGATGGAAGTAGTCGCTCTTTCAAACAATGAGGGAAAAAGTGTCGCAGCATTCCTAAAAAATATTATTTTCTCCGAATTCGATACACCAAGGGAAATCATATGCACTGGAGGTTCTCACTTTTGTAATAAGTTGTTCAAAGCATTTCTTGAGTAGTATGGTGTTCGCTACAACGTAGCAACCCCATATCATTCACAGTCAAGTGGGCAAGTTGAAGTGTCGAATCTTGAGATAAAGAAAATTTTTGCGAAGACCGTAAATGCTAATAGAATTGATTGGTCAAGGAGGCTTGATAATGCTCTATGGGCTTATCGCACTGCATTCAAAACTCCTATAGGTATGTCCCCCTACCAACTTGTATATGGGAAGTCTTGTCATTTGCCTATAGAGGTAGAGCATAAAGCAATATAAGCGCTAAAAAAATTGAATTTGGATTGGTGCGCTGCATCGAGTCAAAGAATGAGTGACATGAATGAGCTTGATGAGTTTTGCCGAAAAGCATATGAATGTTCAGGCCTGTACAAGGAGAAGATGAAGAATTACCATGATCAAAAAATCTATAAGTGTAAGTTTGTTGCCAGTGATTTGGTGCTCTTATTTAACCCAAGGTTGTGCTTGTTTCCTGGCAAGCTCAAGTCCAAGTGGACTGGGCCATTCAAAGTAACTCAAGTATTTCCACATGGAGTATTGAACTCGAGAACAAGGAAGGAACGAGGTTAAAGGTGAACGGTCAGAGAATAGAGATCTACTTTGGGAAATCTGTGAGTGTCAATGAAGTGATAGAGGAATGGGATCTTGGCGAAGTCTTAGTAACTAAGGTGTCTTCTTCGTGCCGAGACGTTAAATCAAGCGTTGCTTGGGAGGAAACCCAAGATGTACAATCTAGCCAACTATAGGAGGTTCTTTTCGACATGGGGACTTTTTCTTAAATTTGCAGTTTTCTAGATAGATGTTTGTTAATTTTTAGTTTTAGGGTTGGCTAGATATAGATAGATAGGGTCAGTGTCTAAAAAGTGTCCAGAAAATGTAAGAAAGAAGTCCTACTATTTGCTACATGTGCAAGAAGGAAACGGAAAATTCTGCAAAAATTTAGCTGTTGTAGTTGTCTACGGGTACCATAGACGGTCTATTGGTCCATCCACGGACCCTGTATGGCATCCGTAGATCCCAAGTATGTTTTTTTATTTTAACCAAGTGTTGTAGTGAACCACGGTACCCGTCGAGGGACCGTAGGTCAACCTACAGACTGTCGATGGGGTATCATGGGTCCAAGTTAGGCATACAGTCGACCCACCCAGACCCCATCAAAATAAAAACCTTTCATGTTTTAAAACACCCCCCATTTCCCACCTTTCACTAACCATTTTAAAACCTTCCAATTACCCCATAATCTCCCATTAAACCCCCTTATCACTCCTAAACAATTCCCATTTTCCAATTTGGATGATTCCCCCATATTTCTCTCCCAAATCTCCCTTTCATATCCCAACTGTTGTCTTGATTTTAGAAGATGGTTTAGATAGTTATGTGGTTTATTGTGATCGATCTAGGGTCAAACTAGGTTATGTGTTGATGCAGCAGGGTAAGGTCATAGTTTATCCTTCTAGACATCTTAAGGTCCATAAGAAGAACTACCCAACTCACTACCTCAAGCTTGCAACCGTCGTGTTCTCCTAAAGATGTGTAGACACTATTTGTATGGTGTTCATATTGATATGTTCACATATCATAAGAGCCTCCAATAAATGTTAACCCAGAAATAGTTGAATCTTCGTCACAGAAGATGGCTTGAATTCGTTAGTAGCAGAGGTTAAAGAGAAACAAGATAGTGATTATGGACTACTTTAATTAAAAGGTGAGTTTATTAGAAGAGAGTTAAGGTGTTCCACCAAGGGGGAGATGTTGTGATTCGTTACCAGGGCCACTTATGTTTTCCAAATATGGGTGAGTTGAGGCAACAAATATTTACAAAATCCCATAATTCAAGAAATTCTATTCATCTGGGTGCCACTAAGATGTACAGTGATCTACGGGAAGTCTTTTGGTGGAAAGACATAGAAGACTTTGTGGCTAAGTGTCCTAACTGTCAACAGGTTAAAGTAGAACATCATAATCCAGGAGGTGTGACTTAGGAGATTAAGATTCCTATGTGGAAGTGGTAAGTGATAAACATGCATTTCATTATGGATTTACCTCGTACTAGCAAGCAACATGATTCCATTTGGGTGATGATGGACAAAGTCACTAAGTAAGCTCACTTCTTGGCAATAAAGACAAAAGATTTAGCGAAGGACTATGCCAGACTCTACATTAGCGAGATATTGAGGTTGCATGGCATTCCCTTGTCTATCATTTTAGATAGAAGTCCTCAGTTTACATATCATTTTTGGAAGTTGTTTTAGAAAGGTCTAGGTACTCAGGTAAATCTCAGTACTGCATATCATCCGTAGACGGATGTTCAGGAAGACAATATCATGCATACCTTAGAGGACATGTTGAGCGCTTGCATGATCAATATCAAAAGTAATTGGGATGATCACCTACCTCTCATAGAATTCACTTATAATAAAATCTTTCATTCAAGTATTTAGATGGCCCCTTATGAGGCACTGTATGGGTGTAGATGTAAGTTTGCGGTTGGTTGGTTCAAAGTAGGTGAAGCAACCTTGATTGGGCCAGATTCGGCTCATGCAGGTATGGAGAAAATTATGCTCATCACCGATAGACTAAAGGTAGTTTAGAGTCGTCAGAAGTCATATGCAGATGTATGGAGAAGGGACTTAGTTTGAAATCGATGATTGGGTTTTCCTGAAAGTATCTCCCATGAAAGGGGTGATGAGATTTGGCAAGAAAGGGAAGCTTAGTCCCATGTATATAGGTCCTTACAGAATCCTAAACAGGGTTGGTAATGTTGCTTATGAATTTAAATTGCAAGTATAACAAGAAATGATTCATCCAGTCTTTCACATTTACTTGTTGAAGAAATGTGTGGGTGATCCGGTATCGATAGTACCTTTAGAGAATGTGGATTAGAAGGATATCCTCACCTATGAGGCGGTTCCATTTGAGATTCTTTAACGTATGGTTCGTAGGTTGGGAAATAAGGAAATTGCTTTAGTAAAGGTTTTATGGAGGAATCAGTCTGTAGAAGGAGCTACTTAGGAAGCAGAAGCAACAATGATGACCAATTATCCTCATCTTTTTCCTTTCGATTCAGTTTTAGCTTGAGGTAATAGTTCCTCTCAGGTCTCTTAGTTTACTCTTGTGTAATTCAGTCTTAGTATCTTGTTCCCTCAGATATCCTTGCATTTAAGCATATTTGCATATTCATGGAACTCAACTCAGTTAGATATCAGTTTCTAGTACTCATTTGGTAGGGATTACAACTTATTACTTTCAAAGTCAGCTTGTTTAGTCTTTATTTGAGGACGAATGATCCCAAGGGAGAGATATTGTGACACATCAAAAATCTGATCTAGGAATGAAAATGAGAGAAGGGTGAAATCAAGGAAGGGTCTACAGGTCGTGAAGAGGACCACGACTCATCACCCTATTTGTGAAATCTTACCCAACCAAAATGAAGGACCACAGACACTTAGACGGCCCGTGAAAGAGACTTTGAGTTTTGGTTCAACTTCATACAATTATATCTTTCAGTACAAAATAAAGTAGGTGGCCTATGACGTATCAAATTAAAAATCTCTGAGTCCTCTTTTAAACACCACCAAGTTTGCCTAATGTTGAGACCTAAGGAAAAAGTTATGCTCGTTTTGGTGACGTCTTGTCAGGCACAGAAACATGATGACCCACTAGGTGGGCCATTATGCCTTAGACGACCCGTCAAGCCCCTTACTAAGGTCACTTCATCAGCTGTAAGTCAGGTTCATATTGGTTTTTTCTCCTATGCATTTGGTAATTAAGCTACTTCATTTGATACTTAAACTATATCATTTTACTTTGTCTAACATAGACACAAAAGAAGACAAAGATATGACAGTTTATCCCAAGAATAAGCAGAGGTCTTCTTCAAGTTCAACTCCAAAATCTAAAGGATTTCTCCATAGTTTTTGTCACCGTGTATGTGGGATTTCAAGTTCAGCCCCAAAATCAAACTTGGCCATATATTTGATGTTTCCGATATACTGATATCTATTCTCTCAATTAGTTTGTACTTGATTCTTATATACATATGTACATATAATAGATTGAGGTAATTCTCTTTTTTCTCCTTGTATTATCCCTTTAAAGTTTAACTCTAATATTATTCCCTTTCGTGCTTAAACAATTACTGAAAATATATAAAGTTAGTGAAAGTCTTTTTATTGATTACCTATGGTGGTAATTTTTTGGTTTTCTGAGGGAATCTATGGGTATTCTGTTAGTTAACATGTTAAGGTGGTTCTGGTTTGACTTATGACCGATCTCCATATTTGAATTATTTGTTTTTATAAATTACCTATAAAGATGGTTATTTTTCTATGATTAGTATATAATTGGTTTATGATATTTATGGATCTATGTAACTGTTTTACACATTGTTGATATTACACAATGTCTGAATTAATTCATTTTAATTGAAAACAGGTTTGTAAAATATTTTTTTAATTGTTTTGTCTCTAATATGTGTAGATATCTTAGAGCTTGTTTAATGGAAGAAACGTTTTCTGCAACTATATAGTTGGCAAAGATAATTGCTTTTTATGGACTACTTAAGGTCAATATGTAGTTACTATCTTGAGCATTATTCTTGGTATTATTCTGATTCAACTCAATACTATTACTATCATATCTTTCTAGTTTTTCAGTTACTCTATATCCTTTACTTTCATATATGAAAAAAGATAGCAATATATAGAACAATGACAATATCAAGAACAGAGATAATAGCAGTAAGATTGAATTATGTTGAAACAAAATTATAGTTGGAGTTAATTATAAGGATAATACTATTTTTTTTTTCAAATTGACACTTAGGAGTAAATTAAATAAGCTGACACTAATAAAAAGGAAAAATAAAAAAAGACGGATAAAATGTGGGCACTGGGATTGTCCTCTGTCACAATAATTAATACAAAATCCATTTTTTCCATTTGAAGAGCCTGCCCTCCTACATTAATTAATAAATTTCTATATTAGTTAAGGTAATCTCATAACATTTTAGACCATATAATGTTATCTTTAGATGTAATATGCAGAATTTAATATTATAAAAATTTATTAAGTGAGTGAAAATAACATACCTCTAAATGATTCCATAATTATAACAACAACTTCATCTGAGTTGTTTTATCACAATCATCAACAATTATACATCCCAAAGAATCATTATATCACAATAGATTTTGAACATTTCTTTATATAGTACATTTATAGCCTCATCAGTTAACTGTCCATCATCATCATAACTCTGTATTTTTAATCCCTTTCAAATTGTCACTCTAGAAACAACTACACAAAGCTGTCCATGGGTAAACACTGGTTTCTTCAAAAAAATCCAACATGAGATAAAGATTATCCTTGGCTCTTATTGATTGTCATGGCAAATGATACAATTATAAGAAATTGTCTTCTTTGAAACTCAAATGGGATTCTAGCATCTGAAGGTGTTAAAGTCATTCTTGGAATAAATACCTTCTGTCTAGCCATCACATTTGCTTCAATTACTTGATTTCCAAGATTAGTAACAATCAACCTAGTTCTGTTACATAATCGTGCTGACTGATCAATATTTCTTAGTAACATCACTGAAACTCCAACCTTTAGAGTGATTGATTGATTTGGAACTCTAGAACATTTAATAGAGTTGAAAAATTCAGGGGTGTGTAAATGTTCCCAAGCTGAATTACCAATACTACCATCCCCAACGGCCAATATCCAATTAGAAAACTCATTCAACTCTTTTAGATCATTATCAGTGTCACTATTTTGAAACCTCATATTCTTTGTCAGTGTTAATAATTGACAATGGGGCCATAAATATGAAGAGTTGAGAGTTGCATTAACAATATCTTTTCAACTACCTTTTGAGATCACATGAAGAATTTGTCTGAAGTCACCTCTAGAACAATTGTTTTACAACCAAATGGTGATTATGACTTAGATGCGTCTTTGTAGCCAATAATATCTCTTAAAGTCTTATCACGAGCTTCAGAACAAGGTGTATGCATCATTGGTGTCTCATCCCAAATAAACAACTTAGTCTTGATTAACAAATGTGCTAAAGGAGTACCTTGTCTTAAATTGCATGTTGAATCTTCAGTTACATTTAGCGGCATAACAAATCATGAATGTGTTGTTCGGCCACCTGGTAATAAAAGAGATGCAATCCCGCTAGATGCAACTACTAAAATAATATCTCCTTTAAACTTATGGCAGATGATAGAGTCTTCCAAATATAAGTTTTTCATGTTCCTGCAAATCCGTATAAAAAGAAAATTTCACCCATATTTTCATTAACTACTGCCATAATATTTTTATACACTGATTTCTGCTCATCAGTTAAATTTAATACCAGTTGTTGATGTTCATCAGCTGAAGCACGTTTATTGTAACGCATTTCATCACAAATTAATCTATTGGTGATGTCAACATCATTTTAGTGTAAAGAGATATTGGCATTATAGGAAAATCTGAAAAACTTCTTCCACAACTTTTTAAAAAACTTTATATCTTTTGCAAGCAACAGTTCTTCAAATCTACATCTGATAGATAAGTTTCTGAAAAAGAATATATATAAAAAAATCATATTTAAACATAAATATGATAAACTAATTAATCAAATAAAAATAACATAAAATTCATGATAAAAATAAGATTAATTTAAATTTAAAACATTATTGGGTACCTGGGTTATCTAATACTCTTCTTTCTTCATGAAGAATATCTTCAGATAATAAATTCCACGTTGATCGCCAAACAACCTCCAAACGTGACATTGAATTTGATATAAATAACATAGCAAATAATTGTCTTAGATATGATGGCATTCCCAATGACTTGCATCTACTATAGCATCAACATATTCTTTGACATCATCTAATAATCCTAAAGTAAAACATGCATCTCTAAAAGTCTCATGATCAATATCATTTATTCTTCAGTTATCTTCATATGAAGTGGGACCTCTAACAATATTCAATAACAATCTAAGATAATATTGCTCACCAGATCTCGGTGGAACAAAGAAAATTCTTCCAATTGAAAATGCATAAATTTTTCTTTTATTCCATCTCTTAGATTGTTGCTTCCAGACAAACTTTAAAGGAAATTTTGCATAGGTTAAATCTCTTGCTTCAGGAAATTCCTTATTTACTTCAACCCAACTTAAAAACTTGGATTCCTTTATTGTTGGTTTATTGATAACAACATCATCTGAAATATGATATTTTCATTGCCTGGTAAATAAATGATAACCTTTCTACAAGAGGTTCTCTATGGTGGATTGGAAATTTAAAGATTCTCCAAGCTGCTTCACATGGTGATATATACCGACAATCACAATACATGCACACTATCACCAAAAGAAGATGTGGCACGGTCATGACCTTTATTAACATACTTAAATAAGTATTTTAATTGACCTTGATTGATTGCACTATTCAACTTTAATATGCTCCTAATATTTTGAACAACAAAAATCTATTGTGAGGTACAACATATCTATTATCCAAATCAATACCTGACCTGTTTGTAGATCTGCCATCATCTCTTCTTCTATATACAGGATATCCCTCTTCATCAGTTGAGGTAGAAGAAATAAACTTTTTTGGAAAGTGCTTAGAACATTTTCCATTTTGCTTGCAAGAAGATGATTTTCTAACTGAACCACATGGGTCATGCATCGCCACATAATAATCCGGACCAAGTAATTTATTAGGTAGTTCAGCTGAAATCATATCTTCAATATCATCAATATTTGGAGATTTATTATGTAGAAATAACAAAAAAAAATGTGCATGAGGCAATCCACGCTTTTGAAATGTATAAAATAGAGTGTTATATAAATTTTAAAAATCTATTGTCACAACCCAGGAGTACCCCCTAGACATAACACATCGTACTTGACCCTGAAGGGGTCTCATACAAGCCTCTAGCATCATCATAACATAAGAGATAGAAATAATGCGGAAAAATTTAAAACTTTTACAATCAAAGTCAAACTTCATTTTTCATAAAAGAATATCATAAGAGTCTAGACCTTGTCTCATTTACCATCTAAAACATAGGAATACAAAGTTTGGGACTTAGCCCTTTACATCAATAAATGTCTCAATATAAGAAGTACAATAGGAACTAAGAAATGGATAATCCGTCCTCAAACTTGAGGACTCACCACAACTTGGAGATAAGCAATCCAAATCTTCTTCAAGAAAGGAGAGTGTATGTCACTTAGCCTAAACCTACACTTATCAAAATGTAGAAGAAGAAGGGGTTAGCACAATATGTACTAAGTATGGAAGCATGCACAAAATCCTTAAAATATGATTAAAAGGACATTTTAGTTGAAAGTATGCATTTTTCAAGTTTGGAAATCAACATGCATTTTCAATGTACAACACAAGCCATAATCACATTTATACTCATAACATAGTAATATCAACACCTTAGCAACCCCTAAGGAACACTTGTGCAATGTATGGTTGGCATCCCATAATACCAAACATACTAAGTACTCCCTTGAAGCTACTTTAGTCATACATATCATCTTTAAACCTTATCATAATCAATAGTAATCAACAGGTAAATGGTCATATATATTATTTGAACATAAGGAAAGTGATTCATAAACAAATATCCAATCAACATACATTCATACATTCATATCTCATCATAACATAAAGGAACAATCCTATAACATCCGAATAAGTCTACTTGTGCAATGTAAAAGTGAAGTCCCATACCCCCACTCCTACTAAGTAAACTCACCAAGAAGTCATAGTTTAGTTCATCTCTCATTCATTATCTTGTCATATAGGGAAGAGTACCGACATAGACCATGTGAGCTACATGGAATCCAGCGTCATGTAACTCCATACCAAAATATGGTGTCTTACTTGCCTAAGGTAGAACTAACATGTTCAGCCTTTAGGTGGATCCACTAGCTAAAGTCCAATGTTGGCACATAGTTATGGGATATGGAGATTGCTACTAGACACCCGACCTGTTGCTTTGGCAGAGGAGCTTCCATCTCATGAGTTCACTTAGATGACCCAACCTCTTGCATTGGCGGAAGGGTCCTTACCTCATTTTCCATATCCACTCGGTGCTAAACATTATTTCTCAAATTATACATAATTAGTATTGAATTGCATTTACATATGTGAAGGAATGCCCTACTCTTCATTCAATACAATTTATCAAAATAGCTCATAGATTCATTAAAGGTGAGGATGTACTTTCAACCTTAGAATCAACATTAACATGTGAGTAAACCTTTCACATTATTATATATAGTGTTTTCATGAGAATGGCCTTTCAATCAACACAACACCATCATCATCATCGTAGACTATTCATACATCATCAAGTGTAAGGGTAAGGGAAAACAACCTTTCAAAAATACCATACTTTATACATTAGTCATACGAGATTCACTTTCTAGCGAATCAATAGTTCATACACCACCTTCTTCAACATGTACAAACCTTAGTAATTTACCCCTTTCAGGGTCATGATTCATGTCTCACAATTACACCTAGATATACTACAATAGGCATGAATAAAACAAGATTCAATAACTAGATTAACATAAATACAATCCATAATAATCATCTTGCATCAATACACCCATCATAATTCATGAAATTGGGGTCATGGAGGTATTCATAGGTTCATAAGGAATTTTACAATAAAAATCACCATTAAACATCAAATCATCCATAATATAAGATAATTAACATAATGAAATCGTTTTAAGGAAGAAACCTTGGCTAGAATCAAAAACCCTAGTTTTTGAACAATTACCAAATTTCAAAATTAGAGTTTGAAGGGCTTCAGGGAGAAAAGTTTTCCATGAATCAAGGCTCCCATACCTTAATGGAAGCTTTGCCCACGAATTGGAGTTGAGAAGGTGGATTCTTGAGCCCTTATCTTCATGTTCTTGGTGTTCTTCAATAGAGGGACTCTAGAGAGAAATATTGAGAGGAGAGAAATTTGGGGAAATATTTGGGTGTTTGTGAATAATGACAAAGTCTTGTGAATTTTGACTTAAAATCAATATATATTTTACCCCTAAAAAAAGCCCAAAACGACCCCACTTTATTTGGACTTAAAAAGAAAAAGACTCAAAAATCCCTCACTTAAAGACCCCATCCAGGTGTGACCCCCATCTTCATGAGCCGTGGTGAGGACCAAGACTCGTGGTCCTTCTCGTGAAGATTGGGGCAATGGCTAGAGTTCTTGTGGCATTTGGCTCATGAGCCTGAGGCATGACCACGAGGGGCTCCACGAGCCGTGGTCCTTCTCGTGGACCTTGAGGCAGTAGCCTCTCCAAGGTTGCACAATGCTTACACTCCCAAGGCATTACCACGAGGGGCTCCACGAGCTGTGGTGATGGCCGTGGAAGTTGAGGAAGTGGCTAGAAAAAGTGGTTGCCACACTTTCATAGCCAAAGCAAGTCCATGCTCACCTTCATGAGCCGTGGTTAGGACCACGACTCGTGGTCCTCCTCGTGAAGGTTGAGGCAGTAGCTAAAGGCTAGGGGCAGCCTTGTCCTTTGGCTTTGGCTTGGCCCCTTTGCCATGGCACTTGCCTCATGGCCTTGACTCCTATAACTGCCATTCAAGACGTTCGTCCTCACGTTTAGGCTCTAGTTTAACCTATCATTTTTCGGAGTGTTACATTATCTCCCCCTTAGGAACATTCATCCTCGAATGGTGATCTAGACACCTTACGAAAATAAGGACTCAAGACTAGCAGCCCAACATGCATGCAATATCAAAGCAATACACAATAAAAAGGAGGAAACATCAACTCCATCTCAACACAAAAACAATGCAATCACAAGAAAGTAGCAACTTAATCCACAACTCATTATGCACCAAAATCATCATTTCACATGATCATAGGAGGAACTACCTTCTCCAACTTAGAATGAGCTCAACACAACATTATAGAGTCAATATGCCATTTCATCAACACATCATTAAGCATGTTCATCAATTCGCCTCATGAAGTCAAAATGTAATTATTATACTAAAATGCAATTCAACATGCGGAATATATAATTCATGAAAACTCAATACATACTAAACATGAATTCTTACAAGAACATACACATCATAAGGAAATCTTGTAAAATCACACAATACACATGACTCCCAAAACACTTAAACTCAAGATGAATTACTTACCTCAAGTTTAAATAGGAGTAGAAGGAAAACGATGACGATAACGGGACTTCATATCGTCCTCGGCCTCCCATGTAGCACCCTCAACTAAGTGATTCCTCCATTGAACCTTAACGGAAGCTACTTCCTTATTTCTCAACCTCTTCACTTGCCGGTCCAAAATCTCAACCGGGACTTCTTCATAAGAAAAGTTCTCATCAACTCCTAAACCCTCTAAAGGAAGGATGGACACCGGATCACAAATGCACTTTTTAAGCATGGAAACATGAAATACCGGGTGAACCGGGGCCAACTAATTTGGCAAGTCTAATTCATATGAAACTTTCCCAATATGCCTAAAGACTTGATAGGGACCCACAAACGGGGGACTAAGTTTCCCCTTCTTGCCAAACCTCATCACACCCTTCATGGGTGAGATCTTCAAATAGACCCAATCACCAACTTCAAATTCTAGATCCCTCCTTCTAATGTCGGCATAAGACTTTTGCCGACTTTGGGCCGTCTTCAACCTCTATCTAATGAGTCAAATTTTTTCAATGGCATCATAAACTAGTTCGGGACCAATTAGAGAAAACTCACCTACTTCAAACCAACCCACCGGTGATCTACACCTTCTACCATAAAGTTCTTCAAACGGAGCCATGGTAATGCTTGAGTGGTAACTATTTTTGTAGGCAAATTCTATCAAGGGAAGATGTTCGTCCCACTTACCCTTGAAATCAATCACACACGCCCTCAACATGTCCTCTAAGGTTTTAATGGTGCGTTCGGCTTGACTATCCCTTTGAGGGTGAAAAGCGGTACTAAGTTTAACATTGGTACTAAGACCTTGTTGGAACGCCTTCCAAAATTGTGAAGTAAATTGAGCACCCCGGTCCGTAATGATGGACAAAGGAACTTCATGCAACTTCACTACCTCCTTGATGTACAACTTGGCATAATCTTCCGCCGAAAAAGTAACCTTGACGGGAATGAAATGGGCTGATTTAGTCATCCTATCAACAATGACCGAAACTGAATCATGTTGTCTTCAAGTACGACGCAAACCCACAACAAAATCCATATTCACCTCCTCCCACTTCCAAGTGGGAATATTTATATTTTGGAGTAAACTTCCCGGTTTTAGGTGTTCGGCCTTAACTTGTTGACAATTTGGACATTTGGCTACAAAACCCGCTATATCCTTCTTTATACTATTCCACCAATAGACTTCCCGTAGATCACGGTACATCTTGGTGGCTCCTAGATGAATAGAATACCGCGAACCATGAGCCTCTTCTAGAATTTTCTCCCTCAAACCCTCAACATCCGAAACACACAATCTACCTTGGTACCTAAGCATCCCATCTCCCCCTTAAGAGAAAGCCTCAACGGACTTGTTGAGAACCGATTCTTTCAATTCCATCAAAATAGGATCAAGGTGTTGCGTAGACTTCACATCAACAACAAAATATGATTTGGAACTATGATGAACCACAACTCCACCCTTGGTGGAATCCACTAGTTGAACACCTAACTGGGCCAACCTATGCACATCACGACCCAATTCCTTCTTCTCATCTTTTACATGAGCCACACTACCCATGGACAATCTACTTAGGGAATCCGTAACCACATTAGCTTTGTCGGGGTGGTATAGGACACTCATGTCATAATCTTTCGAAAGCTCTAACCACTTTCTTTGTCGGAGGTTCAAGTCTTTTTGGCTAAACACATATTGAAGACTCTTGTGGTCGGTAAACACATCTACATGCACCCCATATAGATAGTGTCTCCATAATTTCAAGGAAAAAACCACCACCTCTAATTCAAGGTCATGAATCGGGTAATTCTTCTCATGGACCTTGAGCTGCCTTGAAGAATAAGTGATCACTTCACCATGTTGCATAAGGACACATACCAAACCCACTCGAGAAGCGTCACAATATACCACAAACCCATCGTTACCCTCCGGTAAGGTCAACACCAGAGCGGAGGTAAGCCTATCTTTCAATTCTTGGAAGCTTTTCTCACAAGCCTCCGACCACATAATTTTAGCCTTCTTTTGAGTTAAGGTCGTCAATGGAGAAGCGATAGAGGAAAATCCCTCAACAAATCTCCAATAATAACCGAACAAACCCAAAAAACTTCGAATATTGGTAGGAGATAAAGGTCTAGGCCAACTCTTTACCGCATCCATCTTCTTAGGATCAACCTCAATACCTTTTTTCGACACAATATGGCCAAGGAAAGCAACCGACCTTAGCAAAAACTCACACTTACCAAACTTAGCATGTAATTGGTGGTCTTTAAGGACCCGCAATACTATTCTCAAATGCTTCATATGATCACCCTCACTCCTTGAATAGATAAAAATATCGTCAATAAAAATGATCACAAACGAATCAAGATATTCCCTAAATACCCTATTCATTAGATCCATGAATGTCGCCGGGGCATTTGTTACACCAATAGACATGACTAGGAATTCGTAATGACCATATCTTGTTCAGAAAGCCGTCTTAGGAATGTCAACCCCTCTCACCCTTAGTTGATGATAGCCCGACCTAAGGTCAATCTTTGAAAAGTAACTCACCCCTTGGAGTTGGTCAAACAAATCATCAATTCTACGGAGAGGGTACTTATTCTTTATAGTGACCTTATTCAATTGGCGGTAGTTAGTCTATACACATCCTAAGGGACCCATCTTTCTTTTTTCACAAACAATACCAAAGCACCCCATGGAGATATGCTTGGTTGAATAAACCCCTTGTCTAGCAAATCCTTGAGTTGTGCCTTCAATTCTTTTAATTCGGCCGGAGCCATCCGGTAAGGGGGAATTGATATGGGTTGAGTATCTGGCAAAAGAACAATGTCGAAGTCCATTTCCCATTCGGGAGGAATTTCGGGCAAGTCATTGGGAAAGACTTCTGGGAACTCCCTCACTATGGGGACCAACTCTAAAGAAGGAGTCTCAGATTCAACATCCATGACTCTTACAATGTGATGCATGCACCCCTTTGAGATCATTTTTCTAGCTTTTAGATATGAAACGAAATGACCTCTAGGGATTGAATTTCCCCCCTTCTATTCTAAAACGGGCTCACTTGGAAATTGAAATTTTACTACCTGAGTTCTACAATCAATGGAAGCAAAACAAACATGAAGCCAAACCATCCCCAAGATGACATCAAAGTCCAACATATCCAATTCTACCAAATAAACTAAAATGACACTATGAGACAATGAAATGGGACAACTCCTATAAACTCTTTTAGCTACAACGGAGTCACGCACCAGGGTAGAAACTGAAAAGGGTTCTTTTAAGACATCAGGGAGCACATTAAATTTCATAGCCATAGAAGGAGTAACAAAAGACAAAGTGGCACCGAGGTCTAATAATGCATAAACATCAATTGAAAATACTTGCAACATACAGGGAACAATGTCCGGGGACCCTCTTGATCACATATAGATTGGAGGGCATAGAAGCGGTTCTTCGTGGGATCATCGAAATTGGAACCACTAGGGGGAGCTTGATTCCCCTCTCTTCCCTTGGCTGTACGGTTTGGACAATCTTTCAATTGATGCCCACTTTTTCTGTATACATAGCACACACCTATACCGGTAAGAAATTTCCCCTCATGCTTCTTACCACACTTGGCACATGTAGGCCTTTCCATGGAAGATCCACCCCTATTGCCTCCTTGAAGCATAGGGTTAGGCACCCTATCTTTGTTGGTC
Organism: Solanum acaule; assembly: GCA_036250505.1. Lineage (NCBI taxonomy): Eukaryota > Viridiplantae > Streptophyta > Magnoliopsida > Solanales > Solanaceae > Solanum > Solanum acaule. The sequence goes on along the minus strand of JAJOOR010007018.1, from coordinate 14,884 downwards.
TTTGGAGCATTGGAGGAGCTTCCGTTGGAAAACCTATCTTTGAACCTTGGCCCATTTTGACCTTCAAACTTACTATTAGAAGAATTCCAATCATCGGTCCTTGCTCTCTTCACCTCTCTATTCTTCTTCCTAAGCCTTGACTCCTCAACTTGTTGAGCATATACCATCAATCGTGATATATCCTTGTTGTCATGGAGCATTGCCACACGACATTCTTTCTCAATGGCATCAGACACACCGGTCACAAATCGGCTCATCTCATCCCTTGGATTAGAAACCAAAGATGTGGCATATTTAGAGAACTCAGTGATTTCAAAGAGTATTCTTGGACACTCATACCTCTTTGATGAAGGTTGATAAATTCCTCCACCTTTGCTTCCCTCTTTTCTCTTGGAAATAACCTATCAAGGAATGCTTTCTCGAAAAAATCCCAAATTATGGGACCCGCCCTAATAGGCCTATTGTCCTTCCATTAAGCATACCATACTTAGGCCACGTCCTTCAATTGATAATCGGCTAGTTCGACTTTCTTATTAGAAGTAACCCTCATAGCCTCCACTATCTTGTAGACCTCTTCCACAAACTCTTGTGGGTCTTCATTTACTTTGGAACCATAGAACATAGGAGGGTTCATCCTAGTAAAATATCTCAACCTTGAGGCCATGGTACTCACATTAGGGTTTACCCACGGCCCAACTTCTCGGTTGGCTTGGGCTTGAGTGGTGACAGCTTGAGTTTGAACCGTCATGAGTTGAGTCAAAGTTTGGAGCGCCCTCCTAATCTCCACATTAGCCATAGCCCATTCATCATTAGGAACTTGAGGGTCTTGAGGAGCTTGGGGAGGAACTCCCTCATTCACATTCTCCTCTACCGCCCTCCTTGCATTAGACTTCTTGTATTCATTGCCTATAATCACAAGAGAATGGTTAGGAGAAAGGACTTCATAGAGTTAGGACTCCAAAGCATGACTAAAGAGTAATGAAAGAAGTGAAAGTTGCTAAACAGCTTATAGCCTCTCATTCATAAGTGTGACAAGCTTCACACTTATGAACAAGACTAAACTAGACGTGGTTCATGAGATATCAACCTAAATATTATCCCAGAACCTTATGCTCTGATACCAAGTTTGTCATGACCCAGGAGTACGCCCTAGACATAACATGGCATACTTGACCCCGAAGGGGTCTCATACAAGCCTTTAGCATCATCATAACATAAGAGATAGAAATAATGCAGAAAAATTTAAAACTCTTACATTCAAAGTCAAACTTCATTTTTCACAAAAGAAAATCATGAGAGTCTAGACCTTGTCTCATTTACCATCTAAAACATAGGAATACAAAGTTTGGGACTTATCCCTTTACATCAATAAACGTCTCAATATAAGAAGTACAATAGGAACTAAGAAATGGATAATCCGTCCTCGAACTTGAGGACTCACCACAACTTGGAGATAAGAAATCCAAATCTTCTTCAAGAAAGGAGAGTGTATGTCACCTAGCCAGAACCTACACTTATCAAAATATAGAAGAAGAAGGAGTTAGCACAAATATGTACTAAGTATGGAAGCATGCACAAAATCCTTGAAATATGATAAAAAGGACATTTAGTTGAAAAGTGAGCATTTGTCAAGTTTGGAAATCAGCATACATATTCAATGTACAACACAAGCCATAATTACATTTATACTCATAACATAGTAATATCAACACCTTAGCAACCCCTGAGGAACACTTGTGCAATGTATGAATGGCATCCCATAATACCAACCATACTAAGTACTCTTTTGAAGCTACCTTAGTCATACATATCATCTTTAGACCTTATCATAATCAATAGTCATCAATAAGGAAATGGTCATATACATTATTTGAACATACGGAAAGTCATTTATAAACAACTATCCAATCAACATACATGCATACATTGATATCTCATAATAACATAAAGGAATCATCCTATAACATCCTAATAAGTCTACTTGTGCAATGTAAATTTGAAGTCCCATACCCCCACTCCTACTAAGTGAACTCACCAAGAATTCATAGTTTAGTTCATGTCTCATTCATCATCTTGTCATTTAGGGAAGAGTAGCCATAACCGACATAGACCATGTGAGCTACATGGAATCTGGTGGCATGTAGCCCCACACCAAAATATGGTGTCCTACTTGCCTAAGGTAGAACTAACATGTTTAGTCTTTAGGTGGATCCCCTAGCTAATGTCCTATGTTGGCACATAGTTATGGGATAGGGATATTGCTTCTAGAAACCCAACCTCTTTTATTGGTGGAGGAGCTTCCATCTAATGAGTTCACTTAAATGACCCAACCTCTTGTATTGGCGGAAGGGCCCTTACTTCATTTTCCATATCCACTCGGTGCTAAGCATTATTTCCCAAATTATAAATAATTAGTCTTGAATTGCATTTACATGTTTGAAGGAATGCTCTAACCTTCATTCATTACAATTCATCAAAATAGCTCCTAGATTCATTAAAGGTGAGGATGTACTTTCAACCTTAGAATCAACATTAACATGTGAATAAACCTTTCACATTATCATTCATAGTGTTTTCATGAGAATGGCCTTTCAGTCAACACAACAACATCATCATCATCATAAACTATTCATACATCATCAAGTGTAAGGGTAAGGGAAGAAAAACCTTTCAACAATACCATACTTTACACATTAGTCATATGAGATTCACTTTCTAGTGAATCAATAGTTCATACACCACCTTCTTCAACATGTACAAACCCATAGAAATTTACCCCTTTCAAGCTCATGGAACATGTCTCACAATTACACCTAGAGATACTACAATAAGCATGAATAAAACAAGATTCAATAACTATATTAAAATAGATACAATCCATAGTAATCATCTTGCATCAATACACCCATACCAATTCATGAAATTGCGGTCATGGGCGTATTTATGGGTTCATGAAGAATTTTATAATAAAAATCACCATTAAACATCAAATTATCTGTAATATAAGAAATTAACATAATGAAATCGTTTTTAGGAAGAAACCATGGCTAGAATGACAACCCTAGTTTTTGAACAATTACCTAATTTGAAATTAGAGTTTGAAGGGCTTCATCGAGAAAAGTGTTCCATGAATCAAGGCTCCCATACCTTAATTGAAGCTTTGCTCACAAATTGGAGTTAGGTAACGACCTGATTTCGTCATTAGGAAAAAGTCAATGGGGAAAGAATTGGGGCAAAAAAACCTTTTCGTAGTAACTTGAGATTTCCTAGCCTAGTCTAGATTTGGATGAAATTGGAATCAATGAGGTCTACGGAAATCTGGTAACAAATGAGAGGTCTATTAATGAATTAGATTACATGAGTGGATAGTTAAGACGTTAAGGATCCCGTACGACTTTACAGAATTGAATTTGGGTGAGTAGAACTCCCGAAACTGATCTTAGCGTGAATGGGTATTTTCTGAGTGTCATGGGATGATGGTGTGTTGTGAAATGGGAATTTTGAAATTCTTTAAAGATCTCACTGGTACGTGCAATCCACCTTGGCAGGGCTTTTTGGTCGCTTTGGCGGTGCCGCTGTAGCAGGGTTGTGGCCGGTGTAGCGGGCTTGACGCGACTTAAGGTCGTGAATAAACCCCTAAACGACCTTATTATGCACTTTTTGACTTTTAGAGCTAAAGAACGAACCCCAGCCAACTCCTACTCGTTTTCCACCATTCTTGAGGCTAAAGGTAAGTTTTTCACCCCCCGAATCCGCTTTTCAATCTGTAGAACAAAATAGAATGGATAAATATGATGGGGGAGGGTCTTGTTACAGATTCTATGGTGGAAACAACCATAAATTGGATAATTGGGATCATGGGTTTGGTCTAGGGTTCGTAGAATTGTTAGTAATTCAGGTAATTAGTGATTGTTTATTGATTCCCATTTTATATGGATTGTTTGTATACCAAGAACAAGCGGAACAAATCCAGAAAGGGAAGGATCAAGTTTCTTAGGGTTTCAAGCTTGTTTTGAGGTAGGTGATGGTTGTGATTTCATGTTGGTGTGATATATGTTTGTAATTGCTTTATTATAATGCATGTATGTATGCGAATGTTGCATTATTCATCACCCTAATCGTAAAGGAGGATAATTGAATAAATGTATGCCATGAATCACCTCTTGTTGTATGATTGTAAGAATACATACATTGTGATTGTGGTTTGTTGAATGGGCGGGTGTCACGATCCGACACACTAACTGGGATCGATTGCCACGATCTGGCATAAATATGGGATCAGTTGCCATGTTCTGGCAAAAACATTGGATCGGGTACTATGTTCCGGTATGCTAACAGTTTGGGTGTGGGTTCCATGAGAGGACCATTGAATTTGGTTCCGTGAGAGGACCATCTAATTATGTTGTGTATCTACTTGTGATGATTACGTTCATATCTAATAATGATTGATATTACAAGACTATATGTTGCTCTAAATTGATGATCAATGTGTATTATTGAGAATGTGGATACTACATTGATCCTGAAAAGACGACTAATATTGTATTTGTTCGGTATATGCCTATTTTATAATGTTGTGGTTACTTACATATGTTTCACTTATTATGATAGCTGCGTGATCCTACCAATACACTGTAGTTGTGTACTGATACTGCACTTGCTCTTTCTTAGTTGAGTACATAGCATATTCAGGTGGCTATTGATAAACCTCAGCTAAGTGACTATTGAGCTTGACCAGATTCAAAGGTGTTCCAGTTCTTTCAGGCTGCAATGGATCTTTCTTGTTTAAGTCCACTCATTTCGAACTCAGACTTTTATTTAAGGTGTGGTTTAGTTTCGAGGTTGTACCCCTTGTTCTTACACTTTTCGTTAGTAGAGTTTTGGTACAATGACTTTCAGGTTCTAGGGGTTTTTTCTTCCGCATTAGTTTGGTTAAGTTATTTGTTTAAACCTTTGGAGTTTATGGGAACTCGTTATTTTTGCATAGTCATTTAAACCTACTTCCATATCTTTAAATGCCTTAGTTTTCTTAAAAATTATTTCTTTGGGTTGTAGTAATGGTTCTCCCACTGGATGGTTTGTGTGGATGCCTATCACGACGATCTGGGTCGTGAAAAAGTTGGTATCAGAGCCTTAGGTTCGTTGATCTCATTGTACCAAAACGAGTCTAGTAGAGTCTTGCGAAATGGTACAATGATGTATGTACTTTTCTTCGAGAGGCTATAGAACTTTAGGAAAAACTCATTTCTTTCTACTCCTTTGTTATATGATTTGAATCCAATTGGTATCTGGGTGATACAAATGGGTATCTTTCCTTTTTCTCTCTATGGTCTAAACTAGAGCAACAAAGTGGTAACACCATCGCTAGCAAGAGAGGATATGTATAGACTACTGACAGTGCCTCAGATAGATGACCTTTTTGACCAATTGCAAGGTGCATCAATTTTCTCTAAGATTGATTTATGGTTTGGTTACCATCAGTTAAAGATTGAGGCGGTTAAGAGTTGGGTTCGACCAAGTACTATGATTGAAATTAGCAGTTTTGTGGGGCTCGCTAGCTACTATTGTCGCTTGTGGTATGAGTTGAGTCCAATTGGTATCTCCTGATTCCAATTGGTATCTCAACGAAGTGAACTAGACGTCTTGGTCACAGCTAAGGGGCCACAAGCAAAGCAAATTGGAAACTGAGAAGGTTTCAATTGGTATCTAACCCTAGGGGTGGTGTGAATGCATGGATGATCAGGAATGGTCATCCATGGAGCGAAATAATTAACTAAGAATTTGGACTTATTTGTGAATTGTATCTTGGAAACTTTGAATGTGTTTCTGGTTGTCTGAATGAACTGCAAATGTGTAATTGAAATTGCTTGAATGTGATAAGGTGATTATGTGCACAATAAATGTGTGTCTAAACTTTGATATGTACAATATGTTGGCCTAGTTGTTGAAGTTATCATGTTGTAAATACTTGAGTATCATGAAACTCGTTTTGAAAGGAAGATCTTGACTAAGGATCGTGTGAGTGTCTGGGTGTATTATGGGGATGTGTGGGTTGTGGTGTTGCATTAACAAGAATGAATTGGTTCCTGTATCGTGGGATTGACTGGGGAGTAGACAATGATTATCCTAGTTATAAGGATTATTCTAAAATTGCTTAGTAAAGTTGGGAACCTTGTGGAATTTAGAAAGGAAAAAAACCCCAGAAATTTTTTTGGCAGAGGTTCTGTTTCAGTTTTGGCCACTGGGGCGGAACTTTTTCTGCCAAGGTGAGGCTGCCAGTGCGAGATTCCTCCCGCCAGAGCGGGGTAGGGCTAGACCGAATCTTAGTCCTGTCTCTCCCAGTTTCCTAGTCATAATTATGGACCCCGAATCGTACCCGAACTAACCCCCACGATCTAGTTCAGTGTTCAGCAATCGAATATAAGTTATAAGGTGTGTTAAAATTATGGAGAACCTAGGCATATAGGAGGGAATGAACGAGGCTGTGGAGGTGGGGGAAATGGTAATGTAGGTAGAGGAGCAGTACAGCAAGGCAAAGAAGTTGCCCTTTAAGAGGACAGGGCTCAATTTTATGTGTTTTTGGGTAAGACCGAGTTTGAGGGTGTGATGCAGTGGTCACAAGAGCTACTCTTCTCTGTACCATATGGCTATTGTTTTGTTTGATCCGGGTTTTATTCATTCGTATGTGTCAGTTCAATTACCTTGGGATTTGATGTGGTTTGTGATATACTTGATGCCCCCATCCATGTTTGTACCCTAGTTGAAGAGTCAGTCATAGTCACCCATATATATCGTGTTGTCTTGTTGTGTTTATGGATTTTCAGAGTTGGGTTGATTTGGTTATGTTGGATATGACTAACTTGATATAATCTTAGGCATGACTTGGTTGTCCCCCCTATTATGTCGGGCTTAATTGTAATACTAAGTCGGTAACTCTAGAGATCCCGGGTAGGGAAAAGTTAGAGTGGGAAAGGGGTATAAGCTTAAGTCAGCTAAGGTCATATCTTTCGTGTAGGGTAGGAAACTGGTAGGGCAGGATTGTTTGACGTATTTGGCTAATGTTTGGGATATTGAGGCTAAATCCCCCTCTATTGAGTCTATTCTTATGGTGTCAGAATTGAGACAGCTTAAAACTCAAATCCAAGAGCTTCTTAATAAAGGGTTCATCCGTCCTAGTGTTTCCAAGTGGGGTGCTCATGTGTTGTTTGTTAAGAAGAAGGAGGGTAGTATGAGGACTGATGATTTTATCTTAATCCATAAGGGAGTGGATTAATACCAGAATGACAAGCTTATGGATAAAGAAAGTCCCAAAGAGTCTACTTGGGTGAAGGAAATTGAATTATTTTAGTAAGAAAGTACGTATAAATTGGGTTAGTCCTCTGAGTTTGATGAGTATACTTGAGTTTGAGGTGTCATGTTGATGAAAGGTTGGCTTCGTAGTGATAGTCAGGGCTGACTGACCAAAATGGTAATAAGAGTTCGCGGTGGATTGTGATGGGATGCAAATATATAATGAGATTGTTGATTAGGCGAATTTTGTATAGTAATTACGACTTGTGAGTATCTAAAGGCTGTGGTTTTCTAAAATTTGGTGAGTAACGTGGTTGTATGAAAAGTTTTAAGAGATGGTGGGACACCATTCGAATATAAATTAAAGAACTAGAGTTATAATGAAGATAAATAGTGGGAGGTAGTACATCCTTTAGAGAGAGGCGAGAGCAAGAATATTTTATTTAATTTCAAAGGCTAAAGAGGTATCTTCAGAGGGGTAGATAATTGGGTTCAGAGATGCGTGATTTCATTATTTTGTTGTGACTATGGTAATAGTATCATGGGTCCATTAGATAGGTTAAAAACTATTGAAAAAAGGACTTGAGAAAGGATTGTGCAGACATTAGCTTGAGAGTGATGATAAGTGATTTGTTTTTGTTTTTGAGTCTAGTAATAATATGATTGAAATTTTAGCGAAATATATTGTAAGATCGATGAAGGTGAGGTTGATAATAAGCGAAGATCCATAATTGCATAAATATCATGAAGGTATAAACTAATGTTGATAGATAAGGGGATTGTGTTATGAGTTACGATTCAGATTTTTCATTGTATGTCTACATTCGTGGTGATATATTTGTCGAGGTAAGAATTTTTAAGGTGAGAAATGATCAATTGTATCAGGTAGTGAACCTTTGAAAGGATTTACACTTGGTTTGAGTAGTAAAGTTTATTACTTTTGATTGTTAAAGTATCTGAGAAAGGTTTTCATTTAAAAAGTGTTGGTTGATAATAAGGTAAATGGTCGGAGTGTTTATGATGGTTGTTAGTATTGTGAGTATGATTCACTAGCTACGCTCTCGTGTGTTTTCACTTTTGTGGGTGGATCCCTAGTGGTGGATCAGGGGTACTAAATCCTGCGATGTTCTCCTGGTTGAATGGCAAGATTGGGAAGATTTGGTTATTTCGAATGACATAAATTGCTGTTGTTTTGGAGTTGTTAAAGTATTTTAGTGGTTTTACATATACCACCTTGCTTATGACAATTTATAGAAGAGCTATTATGCGTATTTGTGGTTGTCTGATAATCTTAATATTTCATCTTGTCGTCGAGGTCATGTATCGATTATGTGTGGTTAAATGTGGGGATCATTGAATCCAATTCTAGCGGTAATCTACAATTGCTAACTCTAGCATTTCGATAGTGTTGTTGGAGGGTTTGTATGTTTGGGCATATCCCTCGATGAGTATTTGATGACTAAAGATCAAATTTTTATAACTTAAACTCATAGGAATTTGGGTTGTGAGATGGAGATGTTGATAAGAACTCTGATTGTTTGGGTATTATGATTGTGTGTTGGTTGGTTCAGGTTCACCTCTAATTGTGTCGTGTTTTGATTTACGATTTTATCATGGTTGTTTGAGAAAGGGTTCGTCCTGATGTTTGTGTCAAGATCCTTGATAACATGTGGCAGACTTGTGTATGATCAATTTTGGTGGTTGTTGGGAATCATTTTGTTGATTAGTTAAGTTTACATACAACAATATTTTTCACTCGAGTGTTAAGATGACTTCATTGAGGCATTGTAAGGGCGGATGTGTAGATATTCAATTGGTTGGTTTGAAATTGGAGATGTGAAACCCTCAGGGGGTAATGAGATTTAGTAAAAAGGGCATGCGAGACAAGTATCCCAGTTATTCGACGATTTAGACACTACTCTACCCTTACTTTAACCAGTCATTCCTAGTTGATCCCTCAGAAACGAGTGATGGGTAAATCGGTATCTATTGTAACGACTTGATTCTGTCGTTAGGGAAAAGTCAATGGGGAAAGAATTGGGGCTAGAAAACTTTTTCGTAGTAACTTGAGATTTCCTAACTTAGTCCAGATTTGGATGAACTCGGAGTCAATGAGGTCTAGGGAAATCTAGTAACAAATGAGAGATCTATTAATGAATTTGATTACATGACTGAATAGTTAAGACGTTAAGGATCCCGTACCACTTTACAAGATTGAATTTGGGTGAGTAGAACTCTCGAAACTGATCTTAGCGTGAACGTGTATTTTCTGAGTGTCATAGGATGATGGTATGTTGTGAAATGGGAATTTTGGAATTCTTTAAAGGGCTCGCTGGTTCGTGCAAGCCTCCTTGGCGGGGCATTTTGGTCGCTCTGATGGTGCCGCTGTAGCTGGGTGGTGACCGCTGTGGTGGGCTCGACGCGACTTAAGGTCGTTAATAAACCCCTAAACGACCTTATTATGCATGTTTCGACTTTTAGAGCTAGAGAAAGAACCCCAGATGACTCCTACTCGTTTTCCACCATTCTTGAGGCTAAAGGTAAGCTTTTCACTCTCCGAATCCGTTTTTTGATCCATAGACAATAATAGAATGGATAAATATTCATGGGGAAGGGTTTTGTTATAGATTTTATGGTGGAAACAACCCTAACTTGGATAATTAGGATCATGGGTTTGATCCATAGAGCATAATAGAATGGATAAATATTAATGTTAGTAATTCGTGTAATTAGTGATTGTTTATTGATTCATGTATTATATTGAATGTTTGTAGACCAAGCACAAGCGGAACAAATCTAGAAAGGGAAGGATCAAGTTTCTTAGGGTTTCAAGCTTGTTTCGAGGTAGGTGATGGTTGCGATTTCATGTTGGTGTGATATATGTTTGTATTTGCTTCATTATAATGCATGTATGTATGTGAATGTTGCATTATTGATCACCCTAATCGTAAATGAGGATAACTGAATAATTGTAAGCCATGAATCACCTCTTGTTGTATGATTGTAAGAATATACATTGTGATTGTGATTGTGGTTTGTTGAATGGGCGGGTGTCATGATCCGACACACTAACTGGGATCGGTTTCCACGTTCTGGCATAAATATGGGATCTGTTGCCACGTTTCGGCATAAACATTGATTCGGGTACCACGTTCTGTTATGCTAACAGTTTGGGTGTGGGTTCCATGAGAGGACCATTGAATTGGGTTCAGTGAGAGGACCATTGAATTATGTTGTGTATCTACTTGTGATGATGACGTTCATATCTAATGATGATTGATATTGGAAGACTGTATGTTTCTCTAAATTGATGACCAATGTGTATTATTGAGAATGTGGGATGCTACATTGATCCTTAAAAGATGACTAATATTGTATATGTTCGGTGTATGCCTGGTTTATAATGGTGTGGTTACTTGTATGTGTTTCACTTATTGGGATTGCCGCGTAATTCTACCAGAACACTGTGGCTGTGTACTGATAGTGCATTTACTCTTTCTTTATTGAGTACAGGGCATCTTCAGGTGACTTTTGATAGACCTCAGCTAGGTGACTATTTAGTGAGACCGGATTCAAGGGTGAGCTAGTTCTTTCAGGCTGCCATGGATCTTTCTTGTTTAAGTCTACTCTTTTCGAACTTAGACTTTTGTTTAAGATGTTGTTTAGTTTCGGGGTTGCACCCCTTGTTCTTAGATTTGTCATTAGAAGAGTTTTGGTACAACAACTTTCAGGTTCTAGTGGTTGTTCTTCCGCATTAGTTTTGTTAAGTTACTTGTTTAAAGCCTTTGGAGTTTATGGGAACTCCGTATTTTTACATAGTCATTTAAACCTGCTTCTGTATCTTTAAATGCCTTAGTTTTCTTAAAAATTGTTTGTTTGGGTTGTAGTAATGGTTCTCCCATCGGAGGGTTTGTGTGGGGGCCAATCACGACGGTCTGGGTCGTGACAAGTTGAGAAGGTGGATTCTTGAGCCGTAATCTTCAAGTTCTTGGTGTTCTTCAATGGAGGAACTCTAGAGAGAGAAATATTGAGAGGAGAGGAATTTGGGGAAATATTTGGGTGTTTGTGAATAATGACCAAGTCTTGTGAATTTTGACTTAAAATCAATATATATTTTACCCCTAAAAATACCCAAAACGACCCCACTTTATTTGGACTTAAAAAGAAAAAGACTCAAATAACCCTAACTTAAAGACCCCGTCTAGGTGTCACTCCCGTCTTCACGAACCGTGGTGAGAACTATGACTCGTGGTCCTTCTCGTGAAGATTGGGGCAATAGCTAGATTTCTTGTGGCATTTGGCTTATGAGCCCAAGGCATGACCACCAGGAGCTCCACAAGCCGTGATCAAGACCACGAGCCGTGGTCCCCCTCGTAGACCTTGAGGCAGTAGCCTATCCAAGATGGCACAAGGCTTACAGGCCCAAGCCATCACTACGAGGGGCTCCACAAGCCGTGGTCCTTGAGGCAGTAGCCTCGCCACTTGGGGCCTTTAGGTCATTTGCCTAAGGCAACTCCACGAGCACCTCCCATGGCCATGGTCATGACCATGGACCATGGTGATGGCCGTGAAAGTTGAGGCAGTGGCTAGGAAAAGTGGTGGCCATACTTTCATGGCCAAGGCAAGTCCACGCTCACCTTCATGAGCCGTGGTGAGGACCACGACTCATGGTCCTTCTCATGAAGGTTGAGGTAGTAGCTAAAGGCTAGGGGCAACCTTGGCCTTTGGCTTTGGCTTTGGCTTGGCTCCTTTGCCATGGCACTTGCCTCATGGCCTTAACTCTTATAACTCTCATTCCAAACGTTCATACTCACGTTTAGGCTCTAGTTTAACCTATCTTTTTTCGGAGTGCTACATCTATATTGCTTGCTCCAACCTGTGAAAAACAGACATAACTTCAGCATTGCATTTTACGCAATAATATTTGTCTTCCAAAGGATCAACCTTTGTGATACACTTATTGCAAGCCAAGTATGACCATCTGTGACCAAGTTCCAAACAAACAATCTTCACAGCATGCAAATAGCTAGACTCCTGTGAATTAAACATAATGTTTAGACAGTTATATGTACTATAAAAAATATATACATTATAATTAGTAATATAATATACGCAACTCACTTCAGTGCATTGAAGGAAATCTCTAATAAATATATAAGGGATAATTCTTGTAGACAACTCCTCAGAAATTGAAATATGTTGTTGTGAACTTGTTTGTGAAACCATTTCATATTCCTAGATGCAATTAACTTGTAAATTTATCATAAAAGTGTACTTATATAATTTGTTAATTTTAATTCATTTGGATTACTTAATAATATAGATGAGTTGTCAAACTTGTTTTAAAATCATAAGATTGTGGTAGATCTGCATTTATCCATAATTTGGTCTAGTACCAACAACTACGAATAGAATAGGTATCTATAAAATAATTATAAGATTTATTAAGTTAGATAAATATATTTGTAATAATGATAAACAATAATTTAACAAAATAAAAACTATAAAATTCATACCTCTAAATTTGTGTGTCTTCATTAATTGAAGAACAACAATTAATGGTTCATCTGTTGATCAAGATAAATGTGATTGCATTTGAAAGGCGAGATCACCCCATAAAGTGACAGGAAGCTTGTTTCTCCTACGTAAACAATGTTGTGAAAATGATAAATTTAATTATTATTAATATATTATATATAATAATAATAGTAATAATAGTATTAATAATAATAATAATATAATGGTATATACCCTATTAAATGTAAATTATTTAATAATACTTACTTTTCATCTTCTACAACAATATTCATGAAAGAACTATTGTTGTCTCCTTGCTTTGACAATTGAATTGGTTCATATGAGACAACATGTCCAACAACATCTTAAAAAATGATTGAATTTTTAGTTATAATAATTATAGTTTAATGAAAATAAGTATATATTAATATAATTATTATTTACCAATTAGTTGATTCTCGTCGATGTTGTGCTGAATTTCCACTTCTTCAAAAGTGCGTTGCTTAAAAACATCCATATGAAAAGATGAATCTTCAATTTCAGTCACAATAGTATTCTGAGTGAATGTAAGCTTGTGTTTATGAGAGTTAGATTTAAATTTCGAGTGATAAGGCGCTATCACAAAAGATTTCATCTGATATAAACCAAGATCATAAATCTTGTCTCTGAAATACTTTATTGTGAACTTTTCAATAGATGCATGTATTCGATCACCCAATATGCAAACAAAATTTTGTATAATCATTAATCATTATTAATATGTATAATAGAATTAGAGAATAACATTAAAAACACAAATTTTATTTAAATCATACCTTTTCATCTTGCAAAATAAGCTCCATAGAATACATAGTATCTGGCTTGTATTTGTCGGGAACTGTCTAGAAACGAATAACGTGAACTTTTTAATTCAAGTTCATTGAGTTATTGGTAATTTCAGATATTGTGTTATATTGCAAAGCCATATTTTGTATTTTGAAAGTCAACAGAAGCATGTTTAGTTTGACACAAATGGTATCTATATATAGGTACATAGTACGTGATTTAAGAAGCAGTTTGTCCGGAAGTTAGTGGGGAGTTACAAAACATCTATAATAAAAATTGCTCTTAATTTATAACTGCTTTTGATTCTTTTATTACAGAGTTAGAGGTTAATTTAGATTCTAACAGATATTGCTATTTGGAACTGTAGAAGCAAACATGTCATTCTATATTATGCAATGAAACTGTAATAGATTGTACTGTTAATACCTCTATAGTATTGATATTTTTTTAAAATTAATTGTTAAAGGTTTAAATTAGTGATTAATTGCTAAGTTGACAGACAAAATTAAATCATGCAAATGTTGAAGTTTATATTTAGTTTAATTAATTTTTATTTTAACTGTTAAATTAGTGATTGATTGAGATTATAACACATGTATATTTAAAACTTCCTTCAATAACTTTACTTCAGATTTTTGTAAATTTAGAAGTTAATACGTACAATTATATCATGCAAATGCTAACACGTGTTAATATTAATTTTAATTAAATTTTAAATTAGTGATTAATTGATCCAGATATGAAACATGTATATTTAATACTTCCTACAATAACTATATTTCAGATTTTTGTAAAATCGGGAAGTTGACACGTAACATTATATAATGCAAGTGCTGACACGTGTTAATATTTTTTCTAATAATTATTATTTTAAAAGTTAAAATGATTGAATAATTAAAATATGACATGTGTATTCTTAAAAGTTTTTTCAAAAAATCTTACGGCTGACACATGTTAATATTTTTTCTAATAAATTATTATTTTAAATGTTAAAATAATTGAATAATTAAAAGATGACACATGTTTAAAAGATTTTTCAAAAAGTCTTACAGATTTTGATATATTACTATATAAGAAGAGTGAATAAAATTCACTCTTCTTCGACACGTGGCACCATGGCCCACCTACTTTTATTTTATTTAAATCATATATCATATATATTACTATATATAATATAATACTAATATTACTATATAAGAAGAGTGAATAAAATTCACTCTTCTTTCGACACGTGGCACCATGGCCCACCTAC
>JAJOOR010007017.1:0-59308 GCA_036250505.1 Solanum acaule | reverse complement strand
GGAAATGTTTTAGAGATGGGAATTGAACTAATGGTATATAGGAAATAACATATGCCCTTTGGAAAAATGGTCCAACACTTAGAAAAAAAAATGAGGCGGGTGAACAGTAAAAACGCTCACTGGAAATTGTCTTTCCTGCCGGACAGGTTTTACCAAAATGGGCATAACTTCTTCATCCGAACTCCGAATGAGGTGAAACGAAGTGTGTTAGGTAGCTAACTCAAAGGGCTTTCCATGGATATGTTATTGGCCACCCAATAATTTGTGTGCTAGGAGATATGACCATCTAAAGTAGACCCTCGAAAAAGGCTTCACTTGGAAATTTGGGATTTTGATACGGTTGCTCTAAAATTTGGGTTAGACCCATTTCCCACTCAATTTGACCCCCTAAACAAGAATATGAAGTCGGATTTTCGAAAAACGAAACGGATTTTTTATATATAGCTAAACAAGTTTCCGGTAACTTCCGAAGCACATTTTTAAGAACTTTTTGGGTCATTTCAGCAATGCATGGATAAGAACCCATAGTCCCACTCATGCTAAGTACCACATTAGGTTATCAAAATCATACTTCTTGATTGGGGACTAGTCCCTCTTTTAAACCCTTGGAACACTAGGAGATACATCTTTAAACACGTCATATATCCTCTTCTTTACTTTTGAACACTATGAGATACTTCTTCAAGCATGTCTTTGTTCATTATTATCTTGAACACTATGAGATACTTCATTAAGTATGTATTAGTCCAATGCTTTTGAACACTAGGAGATACTTATTCAAGTATGTCTTAGTTCATTAGATACGGAGATTGCTACGAGAAACCCGAACTCCACTAGGTTAAGGCTTCCATCTCATAAGACCTACTTTGGGAAAACCCGGACTCTATTTTGTTAGAGTTCCCATTACTTTGTAAGCCCAGACTCAACTAGGTGTGAGCCTCCTTTATTTTGGAAGTCCGGACTCAACTAGGTGTGAGCCTTCATCTCATTGTCAATATGCATTAGGGGCCAAGCATACACCCCCTTAGACTGGTTATTAAGCCCTACTTAACTCATGGAAGGATTTCCTTGACACCAATCCATATTTCAAGTGATTCTATCACCTTATGCATTCAAAATCCTTCATAAGGTTTATGAGGTGGGTAAAGTACTTCCTCAACAATGATAGCTACTAGTCTACCATTCTCGTATAGGCTTCATTCTCTAAGCCATTACAAGCATAATTCAACATATTAGCTTTACTCTCAAAGACCTAACAATCCACATTCATCACTACAAGCCTTAATCTCAAAGCTTTACTTCTTACAATAATCATACATACTAAGATTACACGGCGTTCTAATCACATGTTCCATTCTTAAGTAATTCTAATCATATATCATCACAAAGGTTCAATCTCAAGCATTACTAGTAATGATCCATCATATTTACTTTAATCTAATTCAATTCATGTCTACATGATTTTATTCTTGAACAATAACTATACATATCACCAATTCTAGAAGATCATCTACGGATCCTCAATTTCCCTTCACAAGGCATAAACCCACACTAGATCCTAAAGGATGTATTAAATCCCGAAGGATGAGAAACAATTGGCAACTAAAGGATGTATTAAATCCAATAACCTCCAATCTAGATCCTAACAAGCACCTAATCCGGATAAATATATAGACACAACAAAAGGAAACAAAGAGCAACCTATGGGTATGTTAAACCCAAAGACCTCACCTCGTTAATCAAAGAAGAAGCACCTAACTCTTATGAAGACCTCAAGGGAATCGATATCTCAAGCAACCCCCGTTTCTAAACAAGAATCAACAAAAGCTTATACCAAGCTTTCAAACACTCACACAAGGAGTTTAGGTTTACAACCATAATAATCAAAATCAGTCTACCTAAAATGAACCCCTAAAGGCCTATTTATAGTTTTAGGCATTGTTACATAGATGGGACCAAAAGTGACCCGAAATGGACAATGGGCAATCCAAGTCAGGATCGCCTAATGGCTCGGTGATGCACCCAATATGTTTGGCGAGGAACTCTGCTCCTTGCCTTGGCTGGGAAGCTACTGGAACTTTGGGCGGGTATGGGGACCATCGCCCAATCAACTTGGCGGTGCACCAATGGTCTTCAGATCGCCTAGTGAGCAGTTTTCTCCTTGGTAGCTCCTTGGGAAGTTGGCGATCTTGGGAACCCTCGCCCAATGGTTTTGGTGAGTCGCCAAAGTGTTCTCCAACTCACCGAATGGAGCACATTCATCACTTGCTCATCCTCACTTCATTAGGCCTCCCACGCTCCAAGCTATCATCCAAGCATGGTGTTGCCCAACTGGGAGCTCCTTCAAGGCATTGAACTCCCTCCTTGGCATCCATACATGCCAAACAGCCTCCATCCTTGTGAACACTCCATCAAAGCATTGAAGTTCGTGAATGGATAGCCTTGACGTAATCCATTTTACATCATTCTCCCCTTCTTGAAAAGGATTCGTCCTCGAATCCATACCTTGCAAAACCATAGGGGAAGCAAACAGGAACAAGATCCTCATGGCATGAGGGTTAGCGTTGGCAATACCAATTTCATCACTATGCCAAAGGTGCACAAATTTAACATATAACCAAGTATCACAAATATCAACCAAGGAGTGTTAACCCAAATTAAGACCCCATCCAATGCACTAGATAACTTCAAGAGAATAATTATTCCCAATTCATGAGAAGGTTCAAGTACATAAGTATCCCCCACCCAAATTAGTAAGCATACCTCATTCAAGCACATTGGATCAAGTAATAACACCACGGAAGAATCATGCAATTGACAGATGGTGTTACTACCACACTCAGCACACTTAAAATTGACACCGGGGTCAAATGGAAACTGATTGCAAAGCATCGAGTCAAGCAGACTCTCATTTGCTCTATTTATACCACTACTAACATAAAATATGCTACTCAAACAAGCATGAGTATCATCATATACAAGTAGCTAAAGTTGAGTCCTCGAATCCAAACCTTGTAAAACCATATAGATCATAAGCAAGAAGCTTATCCTCCTAGCATGAGGGGTAGTACAGAGGTTAGCACTAGAAGAATTTAACCGAGGAGACTAAAACTCAAGGAACAACCAAACATCATCTATTGTCATGGCTATTAAGCCCACTAATGGAGAACAAGGACAATGGTCATTATTCTTAACAACAAGGGAATACCACCCAAAAGACGATACTCCTACCAGTTCAACTGCCTTCAAGCATCCACCGGGATCAAAAAGATAGAAGGCCGACAGAACAGGGTCATACCAACAAGTGTAGACCTCAAGGATACCCTGATCCATATGCAATGCACATTTAATCTAGCTAGGGATTTCATCATATGCAAAGAGATAGTAAATGAAGGTACAAGCTTCAGCTTCTACTGGCAAATATCTCCTACCCCCATAAAATAGACAGTCAACAAGATCATGCTCAGGGCAAGAAAGAGTAAAAGGGACTAGGAAGCTATCCTTCCCCACACACAATGTAGGCTCTTCAAGTGGATGGTAAAACCTCAAGAAGAGCTTTACTGCATAGGGAAAGGAAATAACAATGTCAACCCCAATATGCTTGCCATTTCGACCAAACATTCCCACGCAAAGGCTACAATTCAGCTCACTATTGGGGTCAAATGGAAAGGTAAGCCATGTACTAGGATCAAGTGTACATCAATTTACCAATTTGGCACTCTTTCCTTCAAACAACATACTCCACTTAACAGCATGAGCTTCATCATATGTAAACAAGTAATAGAGAAAGGTGTCTCGCAAATCAATCTCCTCTAGGGTGTTTTCATATGTATGACTACCAATAGGCTCAAAAGCATTGGTCATATTATCAAAGAGTGAAACACACCAAGAAGAAAAAGTAACGGAAAAACACACACCACAATCCTCCTCATCACATTCCTTCCCCACAAGAGTACTCTCATCTTCCAAAAAGAGATTTCCATCTTTGGGTGGGAAAGCCTCACACCATAGTGTGTTACTATAACAAGTATAGCTATCAAGAACTATACTGCTCTCAAGCTTCACACCTCTAAGTACATCACTATGAGTGATTTCATCATCTTCAAAAAGGATCTTGTACTTAAAGAGGGAATGATCAACCACTAGGGAAGAATTAAAACATGCAAGTTCACCCTCAAAAATATACAAATCATCTTTCGAAGCATTTTCAAGCACAAGATCTCTATGAGCAAAGCAAGCAATCGGATCTTCCACAAAAGACATGCTCATTGAGTCACTCCCATTCAATTGATCAACATTATCATTAGTACCAGTAATTTGAGGTTCCTTAATCACATTACAAGAACCCTCAACCAGTGAACTACACTCACAAACAGGTTGATCAACACAATCATTACAAAATAATGAGCTAGCATTCAAAGCATAGGTGTCAACACTAGGTGGACACAAATCGATCTTACTAGAAGAATCAATTCAGTCATCAATAGGATCAACTAGTGTATTTACACTCTTAACAAGCACATTATCAATATAAGGTAAAGAATCAATAGGCTCACTTAAAGACAAGCTAACATTCACGCTTTGTTCATTTGTAATGGCAAAAGTGTTAAGGTTAGCTATTGTACCTTGACGCCCGCAAGAAAGATCTTCTTTACCTTGGATGTTGGAACATCCCATTAGTGCATCCATCACACCTTTAATTGTAGGCTCTTTGGCTAGAAATTGTGTTCCTCCCTTCATTACGCTTGTACCTACATAAGAATCCTTACATAGTGAAGGATAAAAAATAGGGTTAGGTTGAGATTGTGGCACCCGATTCGAAGGGGAGTTCAACCTCTCCTCCGTTCCTGACAGCTTACCCTCCACGGAGGCCATTCGCTCTTTCATGTTCGCCATTCTCCAACTCACATCAGCAATTGCCTCTATTATAAATACCCAGGTAACCTTCCCCTTAATTGGGAGGGTCTCACTTTCGGTGGCCATGGTACCTAACAATTAAGACAACTCAACAAAATAGCACACAACGTTAGCATTAGTTAAATGAACTCACAGTAACTCGTGTTAGCATACCTTTGATTGCCTCTCAATTTGGCGCAGCTAATGTTGAAGATTGCTTATACTCGGTTGATCACAAGGTCTCAATTTCTACTCTTGGCCAGAGTGGATTTTTGTTTAAAGAAAAAAATGGATGACTCCATTAAAGCAAACGGAGTCGAATAAAGAAGTTACTATGAAGTAAAACAAATAAAAGTACAAAAGCAAAAGCACTAACAAAGAAGTGAATTCAAGAGCCAATAGTCAACAAGTAGAGTAGTTACGAGTTGAAAATCAGTTTAGGATTCGTGA
Organism: Solanum acaule; assembly: GCA_036250505.1. NCBI lineage: Eukaryota > Viridiplantae > Streptophyta > Magnoliopsida > Solanales > Solanaceae > Solanum > Solanum acaule. The sequence goes on along the minus strand of JAJOOR010007017.1, from coordinate 53,962 downwards.
TAACGAACTAGAAACAAAAGAAAAGAAACTAGAATTAGGACCTGAGAAGAAAGGGTCATAACATGAGCTTCTGATCGCCAAATGCACTGTTTTCTTCGCCTAACGTGAAGTTCAGCTCGCCAAATTGAAGATTGACTCACCAAACTCTACAAATGGACTAGGCAACTCAGTGATCTAGGTGGAAGTTCGGTGATGCGCCAAAAGGATTCGGCGACCAAGGCTTAGCTCGCCGAGATTACCTGTGTCTCCACCAAAATGAGGTCCGACTCGGTGACCTAGCTGCCCGAAAGGTGAGGCGCCGAGTGGAATGAGCAATCCAAGTCAGGATTCGCCCAAATTCCTCAAGCTGTACTTGCACAATTCTGAAAATTGAACCTATGTGGTCTCCACTGCCTTTGGCCTTTAGTATTTACCTTTTTTGGTAAATTCCTCTTTTACAAACACTTTTACACTTTCTCTTTACTCCTTTTTGGAATCAAACTCTTTTTCTTTTGAAGATTTGAATGTTCTTCAAGAACTTCAAGAACAACTATGAAGACCCAAAATAAAACCCTCAACGATTTTAGCTCGAAATTTCATGAAAATTGAGATACAAGCTCTCCTAGATATAGGAAGCAAACCCCAATACTTTTTATCATCCAATTCCTTGCCAAAATCTTCAGATTTAAAAACACATTTCCTTCCTTATTCAACTCATGAAGAACACCATGAACATGAAGAACATCCAATTTTCAAACCCAATGGATTTCTAATCCGTTTTCACCAAAATTTCAGCTATGAGCTCTTAAGGATATAGAGATCAAACCCCAATACCCAAGAGTCTCCAATTTGACCTAAATCTGAAAACCCATTTGAAGTTCTTCAAGATTCTTCACCCAACAATGGTGGATTGTTCAATAGAGCTCCAACTTTACCAAATCTCAGATCTAAACTCAAAAAGGTTAGGGATCACTAATCTAACCTTAGAAACTTCAAAGAAGACTCAAATCAACAAAATATTTTTGGGGTTTTCTAGGAAAACATTTTTTGCCTTTTTGTTTTGTAACAACCCAAGACTAGAATTCGTAGGAACGAATCTAAGCCTTGCTCTGATACCAAATGATGTAATTCTCACAAGAAGAATCACAATAAACAGCAGAAAACAAGAAAGATAGAAGAAGAGACCCAAGATGAGAAATAATTCGCATCTAAAGGATGTGTTAAATCCAATAACCTCCGATCTAAATCCTAACAAGCACCTAATTCAAATAAATAGATAGACACAACAAGGTGAAACAAAGAGCAACCTATGGGTATGTTAAACCCAAAAACCTCACTTCGTTAATCCAACAAGAAGAACCTAACGGGATTCTCTCAAGACCCTATGGAGTCTTATGACTTTCTCAAAACTTTTGTTGAGAGTAATTCATCGATAAGGATCTAACTTTTCTTTTCAACTACCTTAAGTATGAGGGGTAGTCGAATGAATATGAGAAACGCACGAGATTGAATAAGATCCTTATGACACAGCTCTATTGCATGATTTAAAGTACGAAAGAAGGAAATTTATTCCAAAATGTATGTAGTCCCTTATTTATAGAAGTGGGGCCATCACATCCATAAAAAAGATCACACGGATTCATAGACACCCTAGGACACTTGAACTTTGTGCTCTGATACCAAGTTTTTCATGACCCAAGCCTACAACCTCAATGTGGCCTATGATAAGTCCACAAATTAGACTCATTTATGGCTTTATTTTGATAGAAATAGTGTCCTAAAATGCTTATTTTGTCTCAATATCAGATGAAAACTCTTAACTTTTAGGTATTTGAAGTTTTAGTGGAAGCATGGACACTTAGGCACAAAAAGGAACAAAAAGGATGAAAAAGAACGAAGAAGCTGAAGCCTGAGCATCGCCATGCACACTTGGTGATTCATCGAAGGAATGCACTCTGCCCTTTCTTCCAGTACGCGAAGCCCTGAAGGACCAGGATCAAAAAGGCAATGAAAGAAGCAGTCAGCATTCCGCCGAATAGATCCGCGAAGCAATACTATGTCACCCAATGACACAGAGCATGACGATGTTGAAGGCTAGTGCAAGACAGCGACGAACTACACCAAAGGGCGAATTGCCGAGTTAATCGGCAATTCCGACTAACCTCGTCGAATGATTCGCCAGTACTATTTTTTGAAGTCTATAAATACTGAAAATTTTATTAATTTTAGAGAGTCAGACTTTTATTTTAATTTCCAGAATAGAATAGTACTTTTTGGGTATTTTCTCTCAAGTTTGGAGAGGTTTTTTAGGAGACTTGAATAAAGAAGGATTTCATCTTCCCCAGATTGGAATTGGGTCTTCTCCATTCTTCTTCCTTCGCATAAATCAAGGTTTAATTTCTTATACCCACTTGATTTTACTATCATTTTAGGTGTATTTGTTATTTCTTGATGTGTGGCTAAAAACCCCCATTCTTGGGTGTGATTTAGCAAATATGTGTTGATATTATTGTTGGGTCTTGCTTGCTGATAGGGTAGATGTAGCCACCCATATGTTTTCGTCTTGCCCGAGAGGGAGGTCACGAAACCAAGACCACTAGACTGATGGCCTAAGGAGTGAGTCAACATGAGGTTCATCCCGAAAGGGTGAGCCCTAGTCCCATATCCTAACATTCAGCTCGAGAGAGTGAGTGGGGTAAGGCGTAGGCTGGTCTTCATGCGGCAAATAGGTGTAAGAAAGGAACGCATTTGAAACGGGGTAAGTTGCCCGAGAGGGAACTTATTTCCATTTAAAGCTTAGCCTAGTCACTATTATATTACAAATTTCCTATCAAAAGCATGTACCCAACTACTTATCTCAACTTGTATTGCGGTCACACCCTAAGAACTCTCCCCCATACTTGATTTTCTTGTTATTTTATTTGTTCCTACTACTTGTGACAAAACCCCCAATTGATATTTGACACTTTCGTGTCACCCCTGTCAATTTACAATGTTTTTAATCATTAATGTCTTTAGCTACGACTAATTAGAACTAAATTTTATTTTTCTATTAATTCTCAAAACCACTCCATTGGGACACGACCCCAACCCTTGGTTGGGTTACTATATTTTCGACGATCGTAGACACTCATACCGTAGGTTAGTGTCGTTGGTCACGATAAGCATCAAAATGACGCCGCTGCCGGGGAGTGGTGTTATTTGAGAATTCTTGGATTAGTAGAATTGTTGTTCTTCTTAGTTGTAGTGTCACTAAATTTACTTTTTGTTTTGTTTTTCATTGAGTTGTCCATTTCGGTGAGCATGGCTGAGTAGAGTGGTGGAAAATTGGTTGAAGTGAGCAAAGGAGTCCAAAAGGACCTCACACTGACCGCACTGGCATCTCAGCTAGACGATTTGGCCACCAAAATCTCAGAGGTGGAATTTCAATGTAACAAGAAGGGGAGGTATATACCCCCTCATGAGCAGAGAAAGTCTAGAGATGGGGAAAAAATTGTGTTGATGACACACTTCAAATCATTCTCCAAAAGATCACGTTCAAGATCGGGTGTTGGAAGAAATGAAGGAGAATATTGAAGTACTGAATCAGATGATTGGATCCCACTCTAGGTCAATCCAGCTAATCAGGTCACTCCTGAGTTTTGCAGTGCCTCATCTCCACCCAAATGACATATTTGGGGTACTTAGTGACACTAGGGCCAACCCCAATAACAGAGAATGAGAGGCAACCCAAGGTGATGTTGCTTTAAGTTATTCTGTCCAAATAATAGTGTGTTAAAAAGTGCAAGTTGGCGAGCCAAGGAATCGGTTGGCGAATCGCCGAACCTACCGACGATTCTGATTTAATCCATCATTGTGGCCCCAAAATAAAATATGCCAGGTAAAACTCGGTGAGATGACTATGTGTTCGGCGTATCGCCGAGTTGATCGGCGACAAGGCAAACGTCGCCGAATGGCCATGAACTGAACGGTTATATAAAAGCCAAAGGTTAAATCTTTGAATCTCTCACTTTTCCTCATTTCAAACTCCACAAAATCACACCAAAGGAACATTTTCTTAGATTTTTACCTTTCCATTAGTATTTTAGTGGGTAATTAGTGCGTAGGATTGGATTCCTTTGCCACCTAGCATTACAAAAACAAATTTATCAACATCGAAGGTTAGTCTCTAAAACCCCGAACTTATTTTAGATAATTTTGCACTTTTTTGCAAAGTCTATTATCAAGATGACATTTGTTGGGCCTCTCTGATAGAAATAGGTTGATACGCTATGTGTAATTCGAGATTAGTTGCCTGAAATATTTTAATAGTTGAATGCCTTGTTGTTTGTGTTGTAATTTAATTGAGATTGTAATGGATGTTACTTGATTGTTGTTATATTGGTTGGGTAAGATCTAAATAGCCCTCATTTGCGCTAAATAACAAAAATTGCTCAATGAAGGAATGGGTGACGACATTCTTAAGGGTGATCGTAGTTAAATGACCAAAATTTGGCAGAACCAGAAGAAGTCTGAGTATTCCGGTGTGATGAGAAGTACGAGTCCTATGTGAATTGTGTGTATGCATGCTTTGATTTTACTTTTGAAGCTCGTAAGGTCGGTCTCGAGAGTTGGGTTGAAAAATAGGCACATTGGGTCATTCGGCGAGCTGGGTCATGCTCGCTGAACGACTCGGCGGTTTGCCTATGAGTTATTGACCGCCTTTAATTCATGTCCTTAGTGCTGTAAAATCTGTAAATTTTTGCGGACTTCGTGATCGCGGAAAGTTTTCAGCGACTCACCGATAGAACTATAGATTGCCCTTTGCATAACCATTATACTCTCTTTCACTGTATCTTTTGGATGATAATCTTGCCATTGCGAAAGTAGTCGGCGACTCGCCGAATAGGCTCTTTCAGTGCCAATTTACCTAAAGTTTAAGCAAATCCTTTCGGCGAGCTCGACCTAGCTCACCAAAGAGGTTTGGCGACCCGCAAACTGGATCGGCGAGTCTTTCTGCAAAAATACTCTCTGTGGTTGTGTTGAGTTTTTCCTAATCTCTTGATCTTTTGCAGATATTGTACGCACAAACCTAAATGAGCCACCTAAGAAAAAGGCAAAAGGAATTACGTTAAACGAATGAGGATCATGTCCTTCACAGAAAAGAAAGCAAGATCTCCCATCGAGAGATAAAGGCAAATGAAAGAAACATATCGCTAGAAAAGGGTCAGCTATTGAGCCAGATTTCTCTGAGCCGGATGATGAGCAACCCTTGATTCACCGACAGAATAGGCTCAGGGATAGACCTCAATCAACACCTATCAGAGTTATATCAGATGTAGCTCCTCCAATTACCGAATCAGTGCCAGCCCCGGCACCGCCTTCAGTTGCCCCTGCACTCCCAGTAGCTCCACCTCCACCCAGATTGCTGAACAGATTGAAAGGTGATGGTTTATGAATCATTCTAGAATAAAGGTTACTATATGTGAAGGGTTTGGAAGGTAAGCACGCTGAGGTGCCTGATACGCTCAAGTATCATGAGTTCGAGCAATTCACTAGGGCACGGGGCCCTTACATCCCTGCCTAGGTTCGGGAATTCTACTTAGCCTATGGGGAGTTGGCCCAGGAAAATAAGAAAATGGCTAGTGAGTTCCGACCGATGAAGTCGGTTATGGTTAGAGGCAAGAAGGTAGAGTGTCACAGCGAGCATATTAATGTTATACAGGGGAGACCACTGCACTCAGCACTGACATACCAAGGTTTACCTATCATTGCGTCCCTGGATGATTTGAAGGGTTGGTTAGCTCCAATGATTTCTGACATCACCCCGAGATGGTTGGGTGCGGGAGCTCCGATTGAGAAGAGGGATATGAACATCGCCTCCCGATACTGGTTTAGTTTCATCAACAGCACTATCATGCCACCCCAGAATGAGTCCATCCTGCGTCATCATAAGGCGGCTTGCCTTGGTTCTATCATGGTCAGGAGGCTGATCGACCTGGACTACTGGTTTCACAGGAGATAGCTATGAGAGCCAAACTGACGCAGATATCTCTGCCTTTTCCTGTTTTGATCACCGAGTTAAGTGGGCATGCTGGAGTACCCCGAGATCCTGCCAATGATATAAAGTTCATCCCGTCTTCTTCCACTGATATATGACGTATAGAGGCCGAGTTCACAGGAGAGGGGGTTGACAGGAGGAGAGCAGCCCCAGCAGATACTACTCCCGAGGTCGATGTTAACTCATTGCCAGCAGAGGCACCCTCATCTACTCTGGCTTCGGAGCCTTTAGGTATACCCGCTCCTTCTTCTCCTTCACATACTCTAGGTACATTATCTTCCTCCCAGCCTGCCAGGATCACTCAGGCCATGATCTTGAAGATGGGGTAGTTGGCCTATTCAGCTGATGTGAGAGCTACCCAACTCCGCTTGCCTCTACTTTTCATGTCAAGCGTACAAGTCTAGTTTAGTGGGATTTACCTCTAAAGACAAGAATTCTTCTTCATCTTGTATCGAAAGGTTTTTCGTGCTATACACCACGTTGAGAAAGACCAACCTTCTATGTACCGTACTCTTTTTGTACCTCGAAAGGGGGGTCCTCCTTATGATGCTACGGATGGCTGTCCGAAGTGCAAGGGGTAAACTCGGACTCGGATAGGATAGGATTGTGCGCGCCGGGCCCTTCGGGTCTCATATTTTGGCCGAGTTTACCGTACCTCCGTCCCCTATGTTAGGCGGCCGTAATATTTTGTTATGTTCTACCGCGGTCCATTCCAAGGATGATCAATAGGGTCATACAAGCAGTACTTACCCCACTTTAGACCGCTATTGATGCCCTGACAGTGAGAGTCATTGCTTACGAGAGCATACATGGGGAAGCCTCTGAGTTGGCACCTTGAAAAGCTGAGATTGCGAGTTTGAGAAAGGACGTAGACTACATTAAGTTTACTAACTTCACTTCACTAATAGAGAGGGTAGATGATAAGGATGTTGTTGGGACCACCAGAGATGTGCCAGGGGACGGCGCAGCACATGCAGGGTCGGATGTCAAAACCGATGAGGAGTTGATATCAGTATATGGTGAGGAGACACAGGAGAGCAGAGATGAGGGAATATCCAGAGACTTGCCAGACCTTATAGAGAAGATTGTGCAGCCGGTGATCCAGACATTGCCGACTGAGACGTCCAAGCAGCTCCTAGCGAATCTGGCACTGTTATTCGATCTGAGGCCACTACGGGCACTGATGCCCATATACAGACTACTCCATCAGCCACTGAGACCCCGACAGAGAGAGACTGCATAGACAGGACCTTTCTTTGCCCCCTCTCTGTCTTATTATATTTTCCAGTTCTGATACTTTTATTTGCATTTAAGGACAAATACTATTTTAATTGTGGTGGGGTGAGGCCCACCTTATTTTCTTGTTTTGGATATTTGTGTTTTGTATATACTTGGGTTGTCTGTATGAATTATGTTTTGTACTGCTTGTGCGGTTGATTAAGCTCATGGCTCCTTTTGGTTTTAAATTACAAAAATGATTTTGACCCTTCCGGAAAATTTTAAATGCCACCTCTCATGTGCTAAAAGTGGCTGTTCTTTTGCAAAATTTAAGTCTCAGTTCCGATCAATATTGATGACTTAAATAGTGCTCTAAACCGAACAAGCATGAATGTGCGGCTACGACAAGACCAAATGAAGTTGCACAGACAATATGTGAACTCTTTGCATCTTGTTGTGATTAGCCATTTATCGAATTGATTCTCTTGTAATGACTATTGCACACTAGCAAAAGTTTGTAGTCTTGTTTGACTTAAGTGTCGATGCCATGTGTGATTAGCTTACTTGGAACCATGCATGAATAAACCCAGAATTTGTCTTGTTAGTCTGATTGATTTAGAAAGGTGTCCTCTTGATATGATCTTAGGCAACTTTAAAGAGTGTGAGCCAAATTTGACATATACCTCTTTTATGTCCTACCCGTGAGCGTGTGAAATTCTTTTGAACACCCCTTGAGCCTTACCGTTCTTTGGAAGGACCTTGATGAACCCTAGACCTTACTTGACCCACTACCTATAATCCTCTTGAGTTGTGGTTTAGTGAATAGTCAACTTAGGCCAAAAGCCTAAGTTGGGGGTGTGGTGAAAAGGAAAAGGAGAAGTCAAGAAGTGCAAAAAAAATCTATCTAACCCATGATATTGCCAAACAAAATGGAAACCCTGCGGAAAAAAAATTATGGAAGAAAAGTGCAAAAGGAAGTGGGTTTCCAAGCAATACATGGAGAGTGAATGAAAATATGACTTAGTATCACTAGAAGAAAAAGTGATAAGGGAAAGGAAAAGGACGTGTTGAGAACACCACATCTCGCGAGGATAAAGAAGTCACTGAGACTAAATAACCATACATTTGCACTCAGCCCCATTACAAGCCTTGAAAAGACCTTTTTGATCTTGAGTAAGCCAAACCGAAAGTCTATTGGAAAATAAGGGCAAACCTAAGGGTGAAAACATGCATTGTGTCCCTCTTTTTTAGTGTGAGCGTTGCATCTAATTCCTGATCCTGAATTGATTAACCTCTATGTGTGAATATGGAATCATTCTTTGTGTGAGGGCATTTAGATACTTTCGTTGAGCTTGAACTTACATTAGTAGAAAGTATTGTGAACATGAGAATCTTTGGTAATGGTGTGTCACAACTTGAATCTTTGAGTACACAATTGAATCTTCGCATAAGTAGTTTGAGTCATGTTGTGTACATTCATGATTGAGTCTTGTGTAGCACTATTTAGGACACCCTTTTTGAAAAGTTGAACTTGAGTATGCTTGAGGACAAGCAAAAGTTTAAGTTGGGGTGTTGATGAGTCCACAAATTGGACTCATTTATAGCTTTATTTTGATAGAAATAGTGTCCTCAAAAGCTTATTTTATCTCAATATCTAATGAAAACTCTTACGTTTCAGGTATTTGAAGTTTTAGTGGAAGCATGGACACTTAGGCGAAAAAGGAACAAAAAGGCTGAAAAGAACGAAGAAGTTGAAGCCTGAGCATCGCCAAGCACACTTGGCGATTCACCGAAGGGACGCACTCCTCCATTTGTTCCAATACGCAAAGCCCTGAAGGAGCAGGATCGAAAAGGCGATGAAAGGAGCAGTTGGCATTCCACCGAATAGATCCGCGAAGCAGTACTATGTCGCCCAATGACACAGAAAACGACGATGCTAAAGGCTAGTGCAAGACGGCGACGAACTACTCCAAAGGGTGAATCGCCGAGTTAATCGGCGATTCCGACTAACCTCGTTGAATGATCCGCCAGCACTATTTTCTAAAGTCTATAAATACTAAATTTTTATTAATTTTAGAGATTCGAACATTTGTTTTAATTTCCATAATAGAATAGTACTTTTTGGATATTTTCTCTCAAGTTTGGAGAGGGTTTTTGGGAGACTTGAAGAAAGAAGGATTTCATCTTTCCCAAGTTGGAATTGGGACTTCTCCATTATTCTTCCTTTGCTTAAATCAAGGTTTAATTTCTTATACCCACTTGATTTTACTATCATTTTAGGTGTATTTGTTATTTCTTGATGTGTGGCTAAAAACCCCCATTCTTGGGTGTGATTTAGCAAATATGCGTTGATATTATTGTTGGGTCTTGCTTGCTGATAGGGTAGATGTAGTTTAATGGTGATTTCACCTAGTGGTTATGGTTTACTCTAAAGGGTTTGTAGTTGCAAATACAAAGTCACCCATGTGTTTTCGGCATGCCCGAGAGGGAGGTCGGGAAACCAAGACCACTAGACTGATGGCCTAAGGAGTGAGTCAACATGAGGTTCATCCCGAGAGGGTAAGCCCTAGTTCCATATCCTAACACTCAGCTCGAGAGAGTGAGTGGGGTAAGGCGTAGGCTGGTCTTCATGCGGCAAATGGGTGTCAGAGAGGAACGCATTTGAAACGGGGTAAGTTGCCCAAGAGGGAACTTATTTCCATTTAAAGCTTAGACTAGTCACTATTATCTTACAAATTTCCTATCAAAAGCATGTACCCAATTACTTATCTCAACTTGTATTGCAGTCACACCCCAAGAACTCTCCCTCATATTTGATATTCTTGTTATTTTAGTTGTTCCTACTACTTGTGACAAAACCCCCCAATTGATATTTGACACTTTGGTGTCAGCCCCGTCAATTTACTATGTTTTTAATCGCTAATGTCTTTAGCTATGACTAATTAGAACTAAATTTTATTTTTCTATTAATTCTCAAAACCACTTCCTTGGGACACGACCCCAACCCTTGGTTGGGTTACTATATTATCAACGAACGTAGACACTCGTACCATAGGTTAGTGTCATTGGTCACGATAAGCATCAACCGGCACTCGAGAACCATTACTGGTTCCGTAGCGAACCCTCATCCTGACTGACTACAACCGGACAACTAACTCAAGAATACATAAGCATCAAATTGAAAGAAAGGATAGACCAACAGTATCTTTAAATCTCAAAACTCTCTAAAGATACTAAGTATGAACATAGGTTTTATATAAAACTTCTACAAAATGAAAGACTCTCAAAAAATATCTATCTATGAAGCCTCTACTATAAAAAGATGAGTGTCGGGACAAGACCCACGACTCCTCAAAAGAACTACTACTAACAACAAATAAAATTGGAGTCCTTCGAAAGCAAAGAGGTCTCACTCATAAGCAGGCGAAAGGATGAAGTGATCTCAATAGACTATTGTTGAGGATTCTAAGAACATGTATCTATATCATTGAAAGATGTAGGTCGAATGACATCAGTACATTAAATGTACGAGTATGTAATATAGCTGAATAAAAAATAACTGAAAGAAAGGACTGCAATAGATAACAATGTACTCAAGCTGTACGTAAATAAATAAAGAAGATAAATCATTTTTCTACAGATTTCTAATCTAGTGTTTACCAAGTAAACCGAGTCAAGGCGAACCATTGACCCTATACGACCCCGAACTAAGTATGACTTTTAGAAGAATGGCAAAACAAGGGGGCAATAATAATCTAATCATAGAGGAGCATGAGGAAGAAGTGAACAATGAGAACGTTCAGGTTCCTGGTGGTAATCTACTCGGAGATGCATTGAGGGTGCAGAATCCGCGAGAACCAAGGCTGCAAGATAAATATAGGGTCGAATTGAATACAGTTGAATCAGAAGGACCCATTGTTCTCCCTCCTCTACCTCTAGGGAATACATTTGTGGTGCCGAGCAGTCTGATGCAAATGCTTACAGCGAGGGGGTTGTTTTTTGGTATGGCTTTGGAAGATCCACATGGGCACATGGCCAAGTTGAGGAGTGTCTGCAAGAGTTGTGTGGGGCGATCGGAGTTGGATATGAATGTCATAGGGTTGAGATTCTTCCTTCTATCATTGACCGAGATGTTGCGGTGTGGTTTTCTGAGCTTCCTTATAACTCAATTCATACATGGGACCAATTGCACAAGGTTTTCATGGACAAGTATTTCCCGTTGTCTAAGAAGTTGAACCACAAAGACAAACTTAACAACTTCATGGCATCACCTGGAGATTTTGTGAGTAGTTCATGGGATAGGTTCACTGCATTCATAAGAAGTGTTCTGACTCATCGCATCGATAATGGGTCATTGAAGGAGTACTTCTATAAAGGTCAGGATGACAATGGTAAGGTTGTGCTTGATACTATCGCTGGAGGATCATATGGTGAGTGCATTTTTTAGGAGATCGCAGAGAAACTGGTGAAGATTTCCTGAAATAATAAAGCATGGAGCACTAGAGAGTCAGACACTGGAAGAAGCACATTTGTAGTTCAAGTTGCGCCTAGTCAATTTGTTGATGATATTCGTGAAGAGATGGCCCAGATGAGAACAGAATTGGGTTTGGTACTAAAGCATGTGACCGGAGGTGCAGAGAAGGTGAATGTGGTCAACTATTTGACTAGAAATCCACCACCACCAGTTGAGGAATGCTACTATGAGGAGGATGCTTATTTGGTGAATGATCAGACGGGGGGTTTTCAAGCCAACGCCTAAGGATCCAACTTGGATAATTGGCACCAAGGTCAAGGAAACCAAGGCCATAGCTATGGTAACTACAATTGAGAGGTTAACTATATCCGTGATGGGAAATACAATCGTGACAACAACTACAACCGAAAAAACTGTGGCAACAGAAACGACAGAGTTGGGCCTTATGTTCCTGTAACGACCCAGGGGTACCCCCAAGAAATTACATGGTGTACTTGACCCCGAAGGGGTCTCAAACAAGTCTGTGGCATAATCATAACATAAAATAATAGAAAAGTAGGGACAATTTAAAACTTTTACAATCGAAGTCATTTGAATAACAAAACAAGCAAAAGTCTTTACTAAACCTTTGTCTCAAACCATCTAACATAATACTTGAATAAAACTCTTGGGACGCAGCCCATACAAAGTCTAAAACATAAAGAAATGACATAAATGAATATAATGGGTTTGTCCTTGAAGCTATGAGGACTCACTGATTCTTCAACGCTTCTTGCACCTTAGAAACCTAACCTTCAAAGTAACTCAATCTCCTAAACCCTACATTTGATTAGAATGTAGGAAATATGTGTTAGTACAAAATGTACCAAGTATGAAAGCTAGCACAACATCATAAGAGTATCTCAAAATGGTTAGTCAACATAAGACATAAGCATATGAGATAATAACATATTCATAACATAATCATTATGATCATAGCATAATCATCATAGTCATAGCATGGTCTCCAACATAAGCATCATATAAACATAAGACACCATAAGACATAGTAATTGAGCATAGGAGATACATCATAAACATATAAGCATAAATGACTCTTAGTCATCTCTACCATAATAGCACCATTCTCAAATAACCTAAAAAGCATACATGCGCAAAGCAAGAATAGCATCCCATAATACCACCCAAGCCAAGTATCATTTTTTGGTCATCTTAATCATAGTCTACATACATGGTCAACTTTTTAGGCTTATCTATCATAAGGGCACCATACTTCTAAGTAACCTCAAGACACGCTTGTGCGATGCATGAAAGGCATCCCATACTACCCTTCACACTAAGCATAACCTTGAAGTCATCTTAGTCATATCCACCCTCCTTTGGCCTCATTATAAACTTAAATCTCATAACTAAAGGAATCTCTCACCTTTAGTCAACTATAACTAGCAAGGGCAACTATGGCACAATCCTTTCTCAAATCTTTTCTTTAGTAACCCTAAGTCATACTTGTGCAATGCATGAATAGCACCCCATAATACTACTCATGCTAAGTACTACTTTTAGGTCCTCATACTAATACTTCTTGACTTGGAACCTAGTTCCTCTCTTTCTAACTTGAGAACACTATGAAGTACTCTCTTGAGCACATCTTAGTTCATTATTAGGTTGAACCCTATGAGATACCTCCTTTAGTAAGTTTTAGTTCATTACTAGCATAGATACTATGAGATACTTACTTAAGCATGTCTAACCCCCTTTATACTTAAACACTATGAGATACTCTCTTAAGTATGTCTAAGTTCCTTCTTCACATGGACCCTATGAGATACTACCTTAAGCATGTTTAAGTCCATTTATACTCTTGACCACTATGAGCTACTTCATTAAGTAAGTCTTAGTTCATTATGCTTTAGAACACTATGAGATTCTTCTTTAAGCATGTCTTAGTTCATTGGATATGGAGATTGCTACTAGGAAACTTGACTCAACTATCTGAAAGGTCCCATCTCATGAGACCTAACTTTGGGAAAGCCCACACTCTACTACGTAAGAGTTCCCCCTTTAACTTGGATAGTCCTCACATCAACTAGGTGTGGTTCTCCTTTATACTTAGAGCACGGACCCTATCTTGTGTGACACTCCATATCACCTTCAATATCCACTTGGGGCCAAGCATACACCCCAAGGTTACTTGTTAAGGCTTGCTTAACACTCATGTCTCATGGAAGGATGTCCTTGGCAACCAATCCATGTTCAAGTGATTCTATCACTTTCATCTAACAAGCATTCATAAGGTAGGTTAGGTGAGTATAGGCCTTTCACCATAATTCTACCTATTAGACTTCTATTCTCTTTTAGACTTTACTCTCAAAGCCTTAGCATCACTAGGTAATCACATTAGCTTCACCCTAAAGCCCTAGCTGTCATGATCACACACTTTACTCTCAAGGTTTCTTTCTTAATCTCTTCTTTATACCTAGATTTCAAGGTATCTTGATCACATATTTGACTACTAGGTGATTCTAATCACAATTGATCATAAAGGTTCAATTCTAACTTTACAAGTAAAGATCAAACATATACAATAGAGTCTAGTTCAATTCATGATTATATTATCCTAACTTTGATCAATTACTACTCATGGCATTGATTTAGGAAGATCACCTATGAACCTTCAACTTCGCCTCTTAATGGCTTCAACCCACAAACATCACATTCATCAACTTAGATTAGGGCTTAACATAGAAATCACATGAATTCACCGTAATATCATAAAACAAAGTTAAATCAATCATAATTTGGTATCCACTAGATTGGAATCATACCCACACCCTACCCATAATGCAAGCACAACCCTAGCTAGAATGGGGTTTTTGATTTCACAAGTGAGGAAACTATGGGGGTTCTATGGGTGGAAGAACCCGTAGATGAATAAGATTCACATACCTTTAATCAAATCTCTAAACAAAGTTTGAATCAATGGTGAATTCGACCTAGTTGCTGCCCCTCTTCTCCTTCTTTTTCTTTGCTTTTAGAGAGAGAAATATTTGAGAGGAAGGTGGGTTCTTTAGATGAATGAGTAAAACTGATTAGTTTAGGGTCTTATTAGTTATTTATAGGTGCTTATTTAACTAACTAACCGACCTCCCAAAGCCCTTAATTAATTACTAACTTAATTCCCGAACCCCCTAACTAAAACTAAAACTCAAAAATCTGTCACCACCTACGGATCCCCATCCATGAACCGTGGATGGGTTGACGGGCCATCCTATGGTCTCGTGGTTAGGCACTGAGGCTTGAAGTTGCAAGCCTTAGCAGGACTTGACCCACGACCCCAACCCACGGGGCGTGGGTCCACTCACCATCCGTGAATAGCCACTCGTGGACCATGCTGTTTTGATAGCTTTTTGGGCAGTGTTGGGATCCTCCTCAAGGACCCCTTAAGTGGTCCTTGGGGGATCGTACCTTGACGCCCTAACCCTTAAACCTCTATTCTAAGTATGGGAACTGTTTTTACAACTTTTAATCCTCATACAACACTCAAAACTCTTACAAAAGGCTCTAGAACTCACTAGATAAACTCACTAATTTTCGGGGTGTTACATTATCCCCCACTTGGGAACATTCGACCTCGAATGACACTTTAAACACTTCTTAAAGTCAAAAATCTAACTTAGCAGCCCAATAAGCATGCACTACATCTAAATGCACACAACCAAGCAAGAAAACTTCAATTCAAAACCAAACTCATTCAATGCAACACAAGGGAATAGGAACTACATCTACCAACCCAAAAATGCATCAAATTCTATATCTATTCTTTTTGAAGGAGGAACTAACATCTCCAAACTAAAACGTGCTCAACAAACACACATGGAGCCTAAATGCAAAGTTCATCTCATAAAGAATTTATCCAAGGAGGAAATCTTCAACTCCAAAACTAATGCATGCTCATAGTCAACTCATGAAGTCTATATGCAAATCTACTCAATGCACTTACAACATGAGGAAAACAATGACAATAAGTCATTTCTACAAGACTTACGCATTTTCATGAACATGCATATAAGGAAATCATGATAACACATAAAGCACACAATAACCCTACTAGATAGGCACACTATCCCCCACTTGGGAGTAAACCTACACCAACTTTTCTAAACATCATGCATACTAACAATAACTTCAAAGTCCAACATAAAAAGTCATAAAAGACAAGAAATCCGGAAATTTACTAAAGCATGAAACACATACCGGAAAGGACATGAGGAAATCACTCTTGATCCTCTCTAGATTGGAGAGCATAAAACCTATTCTTCTTTTGAGCACCCTCATCCGGACCACTAGAGGCAACTTTCTTATCCTCCCTTCCTTAGCCTTTAGAACTGAGCAATCTTTCATCTTGTGCCCTTCCTTACCACACCCATAGCAACCATCCATGCCGGCTAGGCACTTACCATAATGATTCCTCCCACACTTGGTGCAATTAGGCTTAGGAAATGGAGAGTCTTGGCCGGAATACTTTTTCTAGACTTAGACCTACCTCGCTCATCGGACTTAGCATTACAAAAGTTCCCATCATTGGTTCTAGCTCTTTTAGTCTCCCTATTCATTTTCTTAAGCTTTTGCTCCTCAATTTATTGAGCATGCACCAAGAGACAGGAAATGTTCATACTAGGGATAAGCATTGCCGAACGGCATTCATTGACCACTAATTTGAACACTCTCATCACAAACTTATTCATCCTTGCTCTAGAATCCCCCTACTGAGACGACTGACACCGTGGTGATATCTGCATTATTTGGTGATTCCATGCAACCACCGGACTCTTCCCGTGCTGCTAGGAAATGGCCCCGATCAGATCATACTTTTGTTGATATTGAGGCCCATAGATTGAGGAAGAAGGAGCAACAGCAGACTGAGGAGGCTCGGAGGGCTTCCATAGTTGATGAAGCGCTTAGACAGCAGCGGGCTATGGAGGTAGGTGTTGGCCCATCCGCCAGAGTGAGCACTACTGATGGTGCTGAGAGAGTTGATGAGAGCACTACTGAGAGTGCTGGGATTGTTGATGGGAGCGCTACTGATGGCGTTCCAAGTGTTTATCTAGTGGGACCCGAGAAACCAGACCCACCCACTTCTTGAGTGGTCGTCGGCACATATGTGCAACGGGTTTACTTCACCTGATCCTTTACTCTTTATCTTTTTTCGTACATTAGGACAATTGCACTTTATTTTATTGGGGGTGGGGTAAATGGATTGTGAGTGATAGGGTGAAGTCTGAGTAACCCAACTCATAATCCTCTCTTGGAGTTTTCTTGCATGTGTTCTTTTCCCCAAGAGACTGTTTTAACTTGTGTTGAACTGGCATGTTTAGGAATGTATGTGTAGGAGTAAGTAGAAATGTATGTGTAGGAGTAAGTAGAAAAATGAAAGCATGATGGCATAAAAAGCATGAGAAAAATGATCCCTATCCAAAAATGTTGGGAGCTAGATCTATAGTCTTAATGAGTTGTCTGTGTTGGATCTCAATGTGACATGATAAAGAACCGATTTGACCTCATGACTTAAGCTAAAAACTTAAATTGGGTAATCTGATAATGAAACAATGTGCCAAGAATGTCTGAGAAAAGTTGAATGTTCAGACAGTGTGTGCTAATCTAGAACTGACTCTGTTGGTTCTGCTAAGAAAATCTAGGCAAGAAGTTGGTAAGTGATCATAGGCCCTTGTTCAAATTAGTCCACTTAAGCCTAAAATGATCCAACCAAATGAAATCAATGTTCCCTTTAATCCAATTATTTGAGCCTAAAATAGACTATTTCTTTTGATTCACCTAACTCACCTTCCCTAAATTAATTGTCTTGACCCCGGTCCCTCCTTGGACATGTGCACCTTGACTTATGCCAAAAGTCTAAGTTTATGGTGGTTAATTCAAAAGTTACCTTGATCTTGGCCTTGGTTTGACATCGGATATTGTGCACCTCATCTCATGCAAAATACATAAGTTGATGGTGTCTATGAAAAAAGAAATTGAAAGAAAAAGGGGTACGAAAAGAGTTTTGTGTTGAAGAGAGAAATAGAAAAGAAAATATGTGACTTCGTGCAAAAGAAGCAAAAGATGAATAACAAAATTGCGGAAAGAAATAAAGAAAAAAAAAGCAGAAAAATATGAGCTAAAAAGTCAAAGGTCACATATGTGTTGAAAAGAGTCAAGGAAAAGAAAGTAAAATGAAAGGATGTCAATAATAGGTTGAGAAAAGAGGCAAAAAAAAAAAGGCAATGTAATGTCAAGGAGGGCAGAAAGTCACTAAAAAGAACCCAAATGTACCACACCAGACCCTAAGCCTACGTTACAAGCTAAAAAATTCTATAGTGATCCTAGCAACTAGTTTGGACAATCTAAGCAGTGAAAATACGGGCAAGCCTATGGTATTGAGCACTAACTGTACTTGAAATCACTTTTAAGCGTGAGTGTTGAACGAATCCTAAAAAAAACTTGAAAGTCACATCTCTTGTGAATGAAAAAAGGATTTCTTTTGAAGTGAGGGCACTAGTTGCATTGTTGGAAAATTGATACCTTGGTGATTGTAAATGGTGTATGTTGTGGTGTCTGTTGGTCGATCTATGTCATGTTTTGATCCGTATGAGTTGGCTGGTTGAGTCTAAGAGAAAAGATTTGCACTGAGAAAATGGAATGGATGGAAATGGCCATGTGATTGCTTGAGTTTGTATGTCTACTTCTACACAAGTGTCGTTTAGAGTGTTAATGTGTCGCTTGAGGACAAACAACATGTTTAAGTTTGAGGGTGTTGATATACCATGAGTTTACGGTATTTTTATTACATTTCACTTAAGAGTTGTGTGTGTCTAGGGCCATTTTGTATTAGAAATAATGTGTTTTGTATCATGTTTGTAGCAAATAGGCTTGGACGTGGTAGAGTAAGATGACAGCTGAAAATCTACAGAAGGAGCCACCCAAGAGGTCACCTACGGACCATAGGTCCTTTGAAGGACTGTCAATGGGTGGCGTAGATGGAGCATCAGGAAATTTTGACTAAGAATGGAACCACGGATGCAAGTGACGGATCGTAGGTCGACCCACGGGTCGTCCTGCACATCCGTCGAATGATTCAGAGAAATTGAAGTTCCAGTACCTAATGAAAATCCTAAGTGTGGAGCCACGGAAGAGGACCCACAGACCGTTCTGCACGTCCGTCCTTCGTATATGAGATTGAAAGTTCCATTCTCTATGGAAAAAGTTCTAAGTGTTGACCAACGAAGGGGACCTATGGACCGTAGGTTGACCCACGCTCCGTAGGTCAAGCTCGTCGATCGAAGCCGCGTCCAGAAAGTTTATTTCCTTATTTTGTTTCCTTTTTGTTTAGGACATGTTTTTCTATAAATAGGGCATGTAAACCTCATTTTTGGGGATTAGACATTATTGTTTACTTTTACTTTTTGATATTTTCTTGGGAATTAACTTGCAAACTTTGGCAATTTGATTTCCAGATTTCGGTTTATAAGATTCTTGCTTTGAAATTCAGTTCGAGATTTCAGTTTTCTTCTACTCTAAACGTAAGTTCATGAATTCTTATTATCAAAACATGAATTGTGTTCTTTCAAGCATGAGTAGCTAAATCCACAATTAGGATTATGGGAACCATAAGCAATTAACAACGTATAAATAATAACTAAGTAATTCTTGAATAGTGTTTATGCATTTATTGGTAATTCTTTCGCTTAGAAGTCTTTTTAACGAGTGCACGCGTTAGAACTTGCCTTGTTGCTACTTGTCGTACCAATGAGGTAGTTAATAAGAAAAGAATTATCAAGATAGATTTAGTATGATACTATCTAATAGTCTAATGTCAATTGGTGCGAGGGTGAAAACTAAGCCATACATTGATGTAATGTCTAATCTAAGTTAAAGGTAAGGGTTAGTAAATTATACACACGTAGCCGGACCAAGGTGCGGATTGAAATTCCCTACTTGGAGGACCAATCACTTTGGGATACCTATCTTACCAACTTTTCATGTAAAACTCTAGGAAAGGATTACTATTATTAGGATTACCGCGTTAAAAGCTTATGGGGAACACATACACTGTAGTTTCTCTCTCTCATTGATAACAACAAAGTTTGAATCTTGCTCACTTGTTACTGAAACAACAATCAGTTATTTGCTTACACAAGTCCCCCTTTTATTTACTTGTCTCAGAAATAGTTTGACTAAACGGATATAATAGTGAGTTAAGTTTAAGTCTAAACCATATTCCTCGTGGGATCGACCCCAACCTACAAGTTGGGTTCTTTATTTGACAACGATCGCTTATACTTCTTTAGGGAGGTGTAATTTGAGCATGTCAATGAACCAACTGCAACTTGAAGGTTTTACTATTTTAGTTTCTTAGACTTTTCTATTGCACTCACTTGAGTACTACCATCAAATTTCTTTGTTTGTTGACCCATCTTAAATTGAGTGAGTTGTTGTTGAGTGTGGATGTCTAGCTATTTGTGGTATATAAACTAGTTGTTTGTAGCAGACAATAATTGTAGATAGTCTAGAGACATGTTGTGACTCTTTTTATTTTAAAAGAGGAAGTCTATTTGAATATGAATTAATAATACTTTGAAAGCTTGCAAGGCTTGAAACTCAAAAATGAATAATCTGAGTTGTGCTCATAGTCCTAAGTGATCTGCCCTTAAAAATTCTTAATATGCTAATTGTACTTGTATTTCCTCAACATGTTGCTACTGTGCATTCAAAGACTAGATGAAGAGTAATATTTTAGATGAAGACTACACCACGTTTACTGACATTGTTAACTATATTGCATGTTCAAATATTCATCCCTCATATGCTTTATATCTTTTTTGCTAAAGGAAAAAATGCATTGTAGTTTCATGTTCTGATTTCCTCTAGGTTGTTGCTTCTTCTTTGTAACACCCCAGAAAATTTTTGTACTAAGACTCGAACCCTCCTTCGTTGAGAGTAGGATTTTACCAAGGAATTTAAAATTTCTTAAGTATTAAGGTCAAGTCACTAGATATAGCACCTTGAGTTCCAAAAAAAAGAAATAAAGAGAGTTCATTCAAGTCATTCCTAAGTTCTTTTAAATTTTGGATCAACTTCAAACGACTATAACTTTCAGTACATGATAAGTTAGGATACCCATAAGATATCAAATGAAATATCTCTGAATCCTCTTTCAAACGCCACCGAGTTTTCTAATTTTCGAGCTCATATGAGGGAGATATGCATGTTTGAAGTCAAGCTGTCTATTTAAGGAAAGTTACCCAAAAATAGGAGGGGTATTTTAGTCTTTCCTTACCCCCACTTATTCTAAATGCGAATTACACCCAATTAAGGGTCTAAACTGATTAGAATCAGTTTCATTCATCCCCAAAAGCATTTAGGGTTTTAGAGAGAAGATTCAAGAGGAGAAAAATTTCAAAGTTTCAAGCGTTCGTTCAAGAAATTCAAGATTTCGCCAAGAACCTAGTTCTTTGAGGCATGTAAGCTTCCATAGTGTTGGGTTTGTTCACCCACACACCAATCATGAGTTTCTTTTGCAAATTTATCCATAAATATTGAGCAATTTAATTTCTTGATGAGTTCTTGATAATTGTTCTTGAAGTTTCCTTATCGATTAAGTTTTGATCTAAGATTTTACTTAGGTCAACTTCAAACAACAATATCTCTTAGAATATAAAGAGTTACATGGCCCATAATCTATAACATTAAAGGTATTTGAATCTATTTTCTAACTCCACCAATTTCGCATCAATCCAATTTCTGAGTAAAAAGTTATGACCATTTTAGTAACCTGATACAGTGTTGTTACAAATTTGCCGACGGGGAAACATTAAAAAAAGTCATTTTTTGTCTTTTTACCTCCAAGAAAACCCTAAAAAAATTTCTTGACTAATAAAAGGCTCAAACAATTAGATTCTCATCTTTTAAGCCATCATTCTCTTCTCTATCAAACCCTAGGGAAAAACCCTAAGGAAAAATCAAAGTAGAAGACTTAATTCAAGATTCTTTCAATCTTTTTCCAGATTCTTCTTCAAGGTAAGTCTTTCTCCAAGAATTCCATTTTTTTCAACCCAAATTCCTCCATACAATTATGAATCACAAATAGAAATCATACTTCAATCACAAATAGAAATCATACTTCTTGGCCATAGAGATTTCAAGAAACTAATTCAAGAATCTCGAGAAAGGTTTTCTTGATCGTTTACCTTCTAGCTAGAGTTTCAAGTCTTCTAATCAAGTTCTTCTTCAAGATTCTTCAAGAACCTTGTTCTTCCAGGTATGTAAGTCTATCATAGTGTTGGACTATTTCATCCTCACACCCTACATCTTCTTTCAAATCAGTAAAAGAGAAATCTAGGATTCTACCCCTAAATTTGAGTATTCTTGAGATAAGTTGATTGAGTTTTTGAGTTCATGGTTCTTTTAAAAATTATATTCCTAATTATTGAGTTTCTATATTTTTACTGAGATCCTTGAGTTGATTTGTTCATGTTTATAATTCAGCATGAACCCTATTTTGAGTTATAAATCTTGAGAAGTTTTTCAAAGACAACACTTGAGTTTTAAACTGAGGTTTGAGGAAGTAAGTCTGAGAATGAGAAGAGTCGTATACATGAGTTTCATATTGTTATTTAGACCCTTGAGTCGAGTCGTTCATGCCCATAAATTCCACATGAACTCCATCATTTGAGTATCTTTGAGAGGAGTAGTATCTTCAAGTTCTAAGTCTTGACTATTGAGTTCCTAATCATTTTGGGATTATATTCCTAAGCATGGGGCTACTACATGTTACCCATGAAGGTCCTTGAGTTGAGTAGTTCATGCCCATAATTCTGCATGAACCCTACGAGTCAAGCAACCTTGAGATGAGAGGTATCATTGACCCCTTGAGTTGAGTAGTTCATGCCCATAATTCCACATGACCCCTCCGAGTTGCGCATTCTTGAGATGAGTAGTATCATTGACTCCTTCAGTTCTAGAGTTGTTGAGTTCAAAGTATTGAGTTCTATGCATGGTTATTGAAAAACTTGAATTTAGTCGTTCACGTCCATAATTCAGCATGAACCCTATTTTAACATGTCTTTTTACAAATTGTTTTAAAAACTTGTTTTAAAGACTTGAGCACTAAGTTGAGAAAGAGTAGAGCTGAGTTCATTTTCTTTAAAATGATATATGGGAACTAATTATTCCCAAGAGTAAATGTTTTTACATTTAAGATGAGAAGAAACTGAGATTTCGAAAAGAGTTTTGAGCAGTTTGAGTACCATCTCTTTTAAGAGAAAGGTTTTTGAGTAATAATCTCAAAACGTAGAAAGAGTTATGCTTGTAAACATATGAGCTAGTATATTTTTGGGAGTAGTATTGAGCACTAATATGGGGGAGAGTTCATACAACTCACACCCCCATAAACCATGTAGCCAACGTGGGTAGAAAGGGTCATACTTTTTAGATGATTCCTTAATGCTTTTAAGCATAGACTAGTGGACCCACTTAATAGCAGGTTCTACACCCCGGCAAAGTATAGGATAGTTCTAGCAGCGTGGGCAAGACACTATATCCTCAAATGGCTTATAGTGATGGTTTTTGGTTAGAGAATCTCCCACTGAGTTATATTGTATTTTTATATACAAATTGGATTATTATTGTATTCTTCAATACAATTGTGTTATTATCCACTGTTTTAAAGGTTTTCTATATATTGCATCTTTTATTGTTGCTTTATCCTTGAGTGTCTTGTGTTGAGTATCTTGAGTTGAGTATCTTGAGTTGAGTACCTTTGAGTTGAGTATCTTATTCTTGAGTTGAGTTTAGTTCAGTGAGTTGAGAAGAGGTAAGTACGTTTCCTTTTTATCAAGTTCAAGTTTATGTTTATGCTTTAGAATCCCCCTTACATGCTCGTACATTCCATGTACTGAGCCATTTGCCCTGCATCGTTTCATGATGTAGATATAAGTATTCAAGATGTTTCGTTAAGGTCATGGGATTTTCCAGTCAGCTTTGGTGTGCCTTCTTATATTCCGGAGGACTTCGCCTTCATCTTACAGTTAGTAGTTTTGAGATGTGGTGGGTCTTGTCTCGATATCCTTCTGTAATAGTAGAGTCTTAATAGATAGACATATTTGAGGAGTTTTTATATTTACTTTTATTTTGAGTATTGTACAGACTTTTAAAAATGTTGAGTATTCGAGTTTATTGAATTTATTTCAGTTTTGAGCTTTTGTATACTTGAGTTAGTCTTCCACTTGTAGCCAACTAGGATGAGGGTTCGCTTGGGGACCAGCAATGGTTCTCGAGTGACGGCCACGTCCAGGGTGTAGGCTCGGATCGTGACATTCTTATACAGAACTGAATCAAAAAGTAGCAGAGAATTCTAATCAAAGTGCAAAAAAACGTTGTAAGACCTAGGCTGGTCTAGAGATGCCTCTCAGTAGTAATGATGCAAAAGTTGAGGCTAAACCAGACTACTTCAATATATATATATATATATATATATATATATATATATATATATAGAGAGAGAGAGAGGGAGGGAGGTAGAGTTCTCACTTCACGCATTTGAAACTTCGTCCATTCAAGCTAGGCAGAGCTAGGTTTAAGATAGAGAGCGGCAATCCTTCCATTTCCTTGATGTGCACTACTTTTCGACGGAATCTCCTTTAACACTTGCTTGAGCAGCAAGCGTTTTTTGAGTGTGGGATCATAAAGTACAAACAGGATAAACGGGCCAAGCCTTTAGGTTTAAGTAGGTTTTAGCTAAGATCGATATAACGAGACACATGCACTTTTGACTATCTTGTATCAAAGTTGTTATATTATAAGATGATTAGTCTTATGAGATGTATAACCTGCATTAATAATTTTCCCTTTGTACGCCTTCTAATCAGATTTATATGAATTGCTATGCAGGATGTGTATCAATTCCAACTAAGACATTCAGTTAAAGAAGCACTTAATGTAGTTGAAAACATGGCCAATAAACTTGTAATTTTTCTCTATCTGTCCTTCCATGATCTTGATATTTACCTGGAAACATTATGTTATATTTTTTACCGCCTTGTTCAGTTTTACCCCTTTTAAAAAAAAAACTAACAAGAGGGAATGAGGATTACTCAAATCTGATCAAGTTTGTCAAATACAACACTACAATTTTAGTATTTATTATGATAATGTGTCCCCAAATTTGGATGACAATTCGTTTTCACCCTAGAGCACACTTTTAATATTTTGATGTCAATATGTTTTACGGTTTAGTTTTTTTTATCTGTCGAAAAGGTTTGAACAACTGTAGTTCCATTTTAAATATTTTTTGTGTAGTGGCTAATGAACAATCATGTGCTAAATATTGTGTTGACATACTATTTGTTATTGTTGTTGACCATGCATCAAATCAATAAAATATTGTTATCATTGAAAGTAATTTTAGTGCAGCCTTAATGATGCTCCTCTTTGTTTAATACTTGTTAGTTTTAATGAAAAGCCTCTTAGACTAATTCTCTGTTTCTTTATCAAGCATATATGTATATATAATATTTAGCTTTGGTGGTGGAGGAGCACAAAGCACTGACCTCTCTAGCCTTGAGTCAACTTGATCATGTCAATTGGTTCATTGATTTAGACTCCTTTTGGATACATTATCAACAAATTATTTTTATCGTATCAAAAAGAGTGAAAATGACATCATTGTATATTATTTTAACCTTGTAAAAATAATGCAACAACATATGACCCGAAAAATGACTTTCCAACTATTATTGCTAGAAATGATGAGATAAATTGACTGTTAATCCTATGGAAATGGTGACTGATTCCTTTTGGGTACACATTACGTTTAGGACAAAATTATTATCATTGCTTTCTTTGGTATAATGTTCCGACTTATGAAAAGTCAAATCATTTTTTACTTTTATCCTAATCGGCACTTGGCAATTTTATATGATGAGTTCAAAATGTTCCGCTTCATGATTTTGCTTTCTATTTGAGTTATTCTTGAATTTATTATATTTTTTTTGTGTTCTGGCCAACTGTGGAAAGATAAGTTCAGCCTCCTTCAATCTTTGTGGAGTTAAAAAAAAGAGTAGTTATGATTGGTGTCACGACACAGACCGTCGTTATTGGCACCCACACTATCCTCTTGTGGGAGAACCATTACTACAACCCAACTAAGCAACTTGACTAAAACTAGAACATTTAAAGATACGGAAGCAAGTTTAAATGTCTAAAAAACTAGAGTTCCCATAAACTCCAAAAAGTTTAAGAAAAACAACTACCAAAACAATTGCGGAAAACAACTCCTAGAACTTGAAAGTCATTGTACCAAACCTCTAATTTCAACAAGTCTAAGAAAAAGGGGTACAACCCCAACCAAGCATAAGAAATATCTAAAGCACTAGTCTGGGTCTGAAGAGAATGGACTAAACAAAAGAGAACTCATGGCATCCTGGAAGAACTGGTTCACCCTTGAATTCGGTCTCGATCAGTTATCTCCTAGCTAAGGTCGATCAGAAACCGCCTGAAGATTCCTTGTACTCAACAAAGAACGAGCAAGTGTAGTATCAGTACACAACCACAGTGTACTGGTAGGATCACGCGGCTACTCCAATAATGTGAAACATAGACAAGCAATCACAACAAAGTATACACACATATACAGAATACATAGATCAATTATCCTATCAAGAACAACATACAGTTCCCAATATCAACGACAATTAGACATGAATATATAATCACAGTGGTCCTCTCATGGAACCCACACCCAAGCTATTAGTGTGTCGAAACGTGACACCCGATCCAATATATGTGTCGAGACATGAAACCCAATCCAATATATTTGTCGGAACGTGACACTCGATCCAGTCAGCACAACCACAATCACAAGTCACACCCATAATGAACAATTATCATAGTCATACAATCAACTCATGCGTTCATGGCAGGTAATTATTCATATGCATATATTCATTTGCATTAGATTCAGTTTACATTCCTTATTCTCATAAATGCATGCATACAACGAAGCAATTGTTGAAACTCTGTGACCCTTGTTATCACTCACTGAGTGGTGCAACTTCATGAGCCGGCGATGGCATGGCGAAGGGATGACAAAAGAAAGCAATCAATAAGATTCAACTGTCAGATACAATGATAGCTACGATTCGTCAAAGGAGGCCAGAAAAACTAGTAGCAGCTGTTGTAGAGCAAAACCCTAGGTCACCCACCATTGTGGGGTCGACCTCTTCTCATAATATGAAATTAGGTACCCAAATGTCATCGTCAAACCAGAGCAATAGTCAGGAAGATCGTCGAATGGACAACCAATCAATGAAACAAACTCCTGCTCAGCATACAGGAGATCCATGCCCTATGTTGTCCACAAAGAGTGTGGGGAAGAAAAGCCCAGTTGGGGGAAGTGGGATGCAGCCACCAGTGCTGGAGGAACAGCCAGAGACTGAAAAATGAAAAGAAGCTTGGACGAATCTATTTCAGAGTAATCGGTTAGCTACTAAAGGGATGACGCTGAATTTTATTGCACCAATGCTGCAGAATGGGGAGAAAGTGGTGAAACTTGTAAGAAGGAGGTGGAGTTGGAGACGCAGAAATGGAAGAATGCCCAAACCCTACCGCTGCCAACTCCAAATCATATGTCGGGTAATTTCTCACATGTACCATCAGATGTCGCGATGCATAAGCTATGATATTCATATCCTGCATCAACACAACACCCAAACCCGAATGTGAAGTATCACAATAAACAATGAAGTCTTTACCTTCCACCGGCAGTGCTAGAATAGGTGTTGTGGTCAGGAAAGTCTTGAGATTTTGAAAGCTCTCCTCACATTTTTCAATCCATTCGAAAAGCACCTCCTTTTTGGTCAGCCTGGTCAGATGTGTGGCAATGGAAGCAAAGTTTTTCACAAGCCGATAACAGTAACTAGTGAGCCCCACAAAACTCCTACTTCAGTCACAGAGATAGGTCGGACCTAATTCATAACCGCTTCAATCTTTTAGGGATCTACCATTACCACCTTCCCTTGAAACTACATGCCCCAAAAAGGCAACTGAAGCCAACCAGAACTCACATTAGGAAAATTTAGCTTATAACTTTTGTCTCACAAGGACACCCAAAACTATACGAAGATGGTCGGCATGCTCTTCTTTACTTTTTGAATAAACCAAAATGTCATCAATAAAGACAATAACAAAAGAATCCAAGAATGGTTTAAACACACCATTCAACAAACTCATAAAGGTTGCAGGCACATTATTCAATCCAAACGACATCACTAAAAACTCGTAATGCCCATAACGGGTCCTAAATGCCATTTTTGGTACATCCTCAGGCCTAATATTTAACTGATGGTAACCAGACCTTAGATCAATCTTAGAGAAAACTGACGCACCTTGCAATTGGTCGAAAATATCATCTATCTGAGGCAATGGATACTTATTTCAAATGGTGACCCTATTCAACTATCAATAGTCTATGCCCATCCTTATACTACTATTTTTTTTCTTAACAAACAAGGAAGGAGCACCCCACAGGGAAGCACTAGGACGGATGAAACATTTATCAAGAAGCTCCTGAATTTAAGCCTTAAGCTCTCTCAATTCTACCAGAGCCATGTGATGAGGAGGGATGGAAATGGGGCGAGTACTCGGTTCCAAGTCAATGCAGAAATCTATACCCCTATCCAGAGGCATACCAGGCAAATCGGTAGGAACCACTTCCTTGAACTCATACACAAAAGGAATAGACTCAATAGAGGGATACTCAACCTCAACATCCCGAATATGAGCCAAATATGCCAAACACCCCTGCCCCACCAGTTTCCTAGCCCGAATAGAGGATATGACCTTAGCTGACTTAGTCTTGTACATCCCTTCCCCCTCTAACTTTTCCTTATTCGAAATCTCTAGAGTCACAAATTTAGCATTACAATTAAGCACAGCATAATATGAGGACAACCAAGTCACGCCTAAGATTATATCAAAGTCTATCATATCCAGAATAACCAAATCAACCCAAGTCTGAAACCCATAAACAAAACAGGACAAGCATGATACACATGGGTGACTATGACAGACTATCCAACTGGGGTAGAAACATGGATGGGGGCATCAAGTACATCACAAACCACATCAAATCTCAAGGTAAACTTAACTGACACATAGGAATAAGTAGAACCCGGATCAAACAAAATAGTAACCATCCGGTCACAAATAAGAATAGTACATGTGATTACAGCGTCAGAAGAATCTTCCTCACTCTTGCCCGGAAAGGAATAACACTGAGCCCTTTCATCTTGAAGGACAACCTCATTGCCTGGCTGAATTGACCCTCTACCTACATTACCATTTCCCCGGCCTTCACAACCGCGTTGATTCCCTCCTCGACCACCTTATGGACGTCCTCTGCCATTATTATCGTTGCTTCCAGGTACCACTGCTCTAGTCTGCTGCTATGCAGGGTCAAACATGTGCGAGTGGGGCCAGTCTTTCCTCATATGCCCAGGTTCTCAACAATTATAACAAGTGTGGTCAAAACACGACCTGCTACCCGCCGAAGGTGCGGCTCCCTGTCTATCCTGAATAAAATTTTGTTGTGGAGTTCCCGAGTAACTACTAGTAAAAGCGGGAAAGGCTGACTGAATTGGTTGGGCTGCAAGTGTCGACCTACCTTAACCTTTGGAGTACAAACCATGAAAGTTACCTAAGCTCTTGGGCTTCTTAGCCAAGGCCTTTACTTGCCCATCACGTCGAACTCCTTCCACTTTCTTCACAAAATTTGTCACCTCATTAAAACTTTTCCCTGTAGAGGTCATGTGAACAGAAAATACCTATAGTTCAAGGTTCAGTCCCTTGACGAATAGATGAATCCTCTCCTCCTCAGTAGTCACCAATTGTGTAGCATATCTAGACAAAGCATGGAACTTAGCCTCATAAGCAGCTACAGACATGGCACCATGCTCCAAAGCCATGAACTCATCCTTCTTGCGATTCCTCAAAGTTTGAGGCACATACTTTTCCGGAAACAAAGCATGAAATTGCGTCCAAGTGAGTGGGGCCAAGACGGGAGATTTGCATTCCACATAGGCTCTTCACCACTGCTTAGCCTCACCCTGAATCTGGAAGGTCAATAACTTTACTCCATGTTGATGTACAATACCCAACTTATGAAGCCTCTCATAACAATCCAAAATGAACTCATATGCGTCCTCACTCTCAGAACTATGGAACACATGTGGCTTCAACTTTAGAAACTTAGTCAACATCACATGCTCATTATCAGTCAACACAGGACCTAATAAGGGACGGAAGAAGGCATCAGTGCCTGACTCTCCATCTACCCTGGGAATAGTAGTAGTAACGGGGGCGTTGATCGGAGGTTGAGTAGCTTGCACTGTGGGAAGGACTCCAGGGCAGACCAACCCCTTCAAAAAAGACATGATCTACTGAGCTAACACTAGGTCTAAGGGAGGGACGCCGGTATTCCTAGCCAATGCATCCTCTTCCTGTCTAACATCCTCCTTATTTTCGATTTCCACATTCTCATGTACCTCTTCTTGGGGCGCAAGAGGGGCCTCTTCCCCGGGAGCATTTTCAATAGGAGCTCCATTTCTGGTGGGTGCTACCTTTCCTTGACCTCTACCCTTTCCTCTTCTTCTACCCTACCTCGACCACGGACTTTGGCTGGGGACTCCTCTGCTGGCTCATTAGTGGGAGCTACGAGCCTGACACCGTTGAATCTAGTGTTAACCATCTGCGGACAGAAGAGTGAAGGAGATTAGATACCAATTTGGATCACCAGATACCAATTGGAATCAAGTAATAGCACGAAAGGAGACAAGAAAAGACAGAGAGATTTCCTAAAGTCCTATGGCCTCTTAAAGAAAAGTACAGACGTCTTTGTACCGTTCCGCAAGACTCTACTAGACTTGTTTTGGTACGATGAGATCAACGAACCTAGGGCTCTGATACCAACTTTGTCACGACCCAGACCATCATGATTGGTACCCACATTACCCTCCGGTGGGAGCACCATAACTACATCCCAACTAAGCAACTTGACTAAAACTAGAACATTTAAACATACGGAAGCAGGTTTTAATGTCTAAAGAAAAATGGAGTTCCCATCAACTCCGAAAGTTTAATAAAAACAACTACCAAAACATTTGCGAAAAACAACTCCTAGAACCTGAAAGTCATTGTACTGAAACTCTAATTTCAACAAGTCTAAGAAAAAAGGGTACAACCCAAACCAAGCATAAGAAATATCTAAAGCACTAGTCTGAGTCTGAAGTGAATGGACTAAACAAAAAGAACTCATGGTAGCCTGGAAGAACTGGCTCACCCTTGAATTCGATCTCGATCAATTATCTCCTAGCTGAGGTTGATCAGTACTCGCCTGAAAATGCCCTGTACTTAACAAAGAACGAGCAAGTGCAGTATCAGTACACAACCACAGTGTACTGGTACGATCACGTGGCTACTCAATAATATGAAACATAGATAGGCAATCACAACAAAGTATACACATATATAGAATATATAGATCAATTATCCTTTCTAGAGAAACATACAGTTCCCAATATCAACGACAATTAGACATGAATATATAATCGCAGTGGTCCTCTCCAGGAACCCACACCCAAACTGTTAATGTGTTAAAACGTGACACCCAATCAATTATACATGTGTCGAAACGTGACACCCGCTCTAATATATGTGTCAAAACGTGACACCCGATCCAGTAAATATGTCGAAACGTGACACCCGATCCAGTCAACACAACCACAATCACAAGTCACACCATAATGAACAATGCTCATAGTCATACAAACAAGTCATGGGTTCATGGCATGTAATTATTCATATACATATACTCATTTGCATTAGATTCGGTTTACATTCCTTATTCTCATACATGCATGCATACGAAGCAATT
Source organism: Solanum acaule (assembly GCA_036250505.1). Lineage (NCBI taxonomy): Eukaryota > Viridiplantae > Streptophyta > Magnoliopsida > Solanales > Solanaceae > Solanum > Solanum acaule. Next base: position 22,270 of record JAJOOR010007017.1, on the reverse strand, counting down.
AACCGGCATATATCACAAAAATAGAAAAATCAAACCATCACCTACCTCGAAACCAAGCTTGAATCCTTCTAAGACATTTGAGTCTTCCCTTTTCGGATTTTTTCCGTTTGTTCTTGGTCTAAACACAAGTAAATTATGCAAGGATCAATAAACAAGGCCTAATTTACCTGGATAATAATCAAACTATCAATCCTAGGCCAAACCCATAATCCTAATGTTCAGCTTGGGCTTTACCCACCATCAACTTCATGCCAAAACCGTCCCCCAACTATAATTAGCCAAGAATCTAAGTTCTACGGATCGAAAAATGGATTAGAGGATTAATAATCTTACCTTTTGTGCTAGAAGTCGTGGAAAACTATCAAGAAATCACCCTGGGTCATCTCCTAGCTCTGAAGAACGACGTTTTGCAGAAAATAACGAAATTGGAGGTTTTCCCGACTTAAGTTCACGACTGGCCCGCTACGACATACCCCATCCCGCCACAACGGCCCAGCCCTGGAGGAAATAATCCCGCCCCGATGGCTTGCACGGAGACATAAACTCAGAATTTGTGTTCCAAGCTCCCATTTCCCAACACACCTTCAACACTTGACGTTTAGAAACTACCCTTTCACGCAAAGATCAATTTCGAGAGTTCTACTCGCTCGAATTCGATTCCGTAAAGCCGTACAGGCTTTTTAACGTCTTCGTTATCCACTCTTGTGATCAAAATCATAATTAGATCCCGTGTTCATTACCATATTTCTCTATACCTCCCCTGACTTAGATTTCGCCCAAGTCTGGCCTAGGCTAGAAATTTCCAAGTTACTACAAAAAAAAAATTCTGGCCCAAAATCTTTCACCATTGGCTTTCCATAACAACGGGAATAGGTCGCTACAATTGGAGAGAAGATTATGCATCTTTGTGATACAATTTACAAGTCTTGAAGAATAAGAAGATATTTTCAGCATCTTTGGGATACAAGTACAAAACATTAATCGATATAGTAAGGGAAAAAGATCTGAAATATATCCGAACTTTGACTGAAATTGTGGTAACAATCTCAAACATTTGGCAGGACCTATTATTCGCATGCACTAATTAATAGTGTAATTTAAGGATATATAAGTGCTTAGTTGGAAAAGTTAATATTTATAATGATGCAATATTTATGATGTCCACATGGGAACCTATATATCTTTAAAATACACAATTAAATAGTGTGGGGGTAATAGGTCTTGCCCAAAGTTTGGGATTGTTACAGTTATTTCGATCAAAGTTCGAATATATTTCGAACCCCTTTCCCATATATTAATTATGTATAAAAATATCATCTACACTTTAAAATAATTATTAAAAATGTCAATATGTCAATATTTATCAAATAAAATGTATCTTAATATAATTATTTTCCTTTCCTTTTATTTCTCAAATCAAGTCCACATTTGACTCATTTTGACCCCGCTATCCAGTAAAAAAGAAAAAAAAGACCTCATTACCCACTTTCCTCTCTCTCTAAGATTTTACCTCATATCTCTCCTATCTTTCTCTCTCTCTCGCACGCTCTTCACCATTTTTCTCTCCTTTCCTTATTTAAGAAATTTATCTCTTCGAAATTCCTCCACTTTTTTTAACAAATCTCACAATTCATTCAAAAAAAAAAAATCACCCACTAATAAAGGTAAAAACATTATCACAAACTATCTTTTGAGATTTCCCTCTATTATGTATTTTTTTTATTTTTAACTGCAATTGTTTTTTTTTATTTATTTACTTTCACATTTGAGATATAGTAGTAATCTACATTAACATTCATATATCATATATTGTTCGATTTCAGGGATTTTATATGTGTTCATATTTAATAATTTCAAATTTTGGCTTATAGGGTTTAGGTTTGGGGACGTCATCCGATTGTCACTATAATATCTGATTCAACAAGAATTACAAGAGGTATCCTAAGTAATATTCAATTTTTTTAGGAATTTTCCCTCATCTGATTTATGTATTACTCAAGAATTGCTTGAAAATGTAGGCTCTACGGCTAAAATAGCGCAAGAGAGCAGTCCAAAAAAAAAGAAGAGTCGTGAGTGCTCTAGATGTTGATGGACAAGTTGAAGTTCAAATGACTGGAGAGAGCAAATCTTAGCATCTACATAAACCTATCCGCATGCGAAATCTTCTCCAAGTTCGAAATAACAACATCATCAACAAAAAGAAAATTATAGGTACTTCGTCTACCATCAGCGAAGTTGAAAAACTTAATGATGATCAAATTGAGGAAGAACAACTTCTTACACATCAAACTAGTATTTGTATTCATTCTAGTTTTCAAGTTGTATTTCATATGATGAAACTTGTATTTCTTTGTCAGTTTGTATTCATTCCAATATGTATGTCAAGTTGATCTATAGTTCTTTAAGAACCATATTTGTATCCATTTATTTCTTTCACATTGTAATTGTATTATTTTCAGAATCTTGTAACTTTTCTTAAATTGTTTTCATTCTAATATGTATGATATGTGTATTTGTATTCATTATGGTTTTCATGTTTGGATTTGTATAATGACATTTGTATTTCTTTATTAGTTTGTATTCATTCCAATAGGTATGCCAAAAAGACTTGTAGGTATTTAAGAATCATATTTGTATCCATATACTTATGTAAACTCATGTTCATTCAGAAAGGATACAACATTGGTTTGTATATTTATTTATTTTTAAATATATCGTATTCTTAAAATTCTAACAAAATTTGTATTCCACACATCAAAATATACAAATTTACAATCATAGTAAAATCAAAATTTGTATATCAAAAATATTGTATTCCTTGTAAAAAAATATGCATCTCTTACCTGTAAAATAAAGTTTGATTATTATATTCAATGTCTAAAGAGTATTCCAAATTATTTCGTATTCCAAACATTCAACATACAAAAAATAAAAACCATTCAATCATTCACTGTTTGTATTCCAAACAAATTACAAATTAAAAAATGTATTTTGAACTTAATTGTATTCTAAATTTTATTCAATTAAATATATAATTTGTATCACGTCATCTAAATTATATTTAAATGCAAATGTATATTTGAAACTTCTACATACAAATTCAAGTACATTCCATTTAGAAATTGTTTCCAAAACAAAAAAAAAAATGTATTTCTTATCTATTATGTATTCCAAAAATAGATTATATCCATTGCCTAATTTATAGAACATCAACTAAATAGGATTCCAAATTATTTTGTATTCCAAGTATCAAACATACAAAATCAAAACTACTCAATAATTCAATGTTTGTATTCCAAACAAATTACAAAGTAAAAAATATATTTTGAACTTAATTGTATTATAAATTGTATTATCTTAAATATACAATTTGTATCACGTCATCTAAATTTTATTTAGGTGCAAATGTGTATTCAAAACAGATAAGAAATACAAATTATGTATCAAAAAGCATACAAACAGATAAGCATACAAATTCGAAACAGATAAGTATATAAATTGTATCTCAAATCAATACCAATCTATTTAGCAACTCCATCCACTAAATCTCTATATATTGCTAATTATTTCATCATAATTGCCTCTATTGTGTAATCAATGTAGCAATTTTCTTTGTTCCATCTTTCAGAATGCATGATTAGAAAACTAATTCTCCACGTATCTTCTTTGTATTCCAAAAAAAATTGTACAAGTCATTAACAAATACAAAACCACATTGGTTAACAGTTTTTTGTATTCAAGATTGATAAATGTATGTATTTACTTTCATACTTGCATCCCTTTAATCAAAATTGCATCCCTATCATTCGAATTATATTACCTGACCGTCAATATATTTGTATATGTATCACCTGTATTTATTGTATTCCAATCAATCACTTATAAAATACAATACAATTATCAATACTTTTCCGATAATGGATACAATTAAATGAAATAAAACCAAACAAACAGCCAAACCAAAAAAAGTGATTGTTCAAACAACCACATTCATTCTTATTTTGTATTCAACCAAGATAAAATTAAAACAATCCAGGAAAACTAATGTTTTCCACTTTTTTCATAATATACACAATTTACAATAATCAAGGAAAATAGATACACTTTACAATTATAAAATCTTCCATAGCCATTTTCTAACCAATTTGAAAAAGATTAAGAAACTAGCAATTAACTGATACCTGGTCAAATTTGTATTTCACCTATTATATAAAAATTTAAGTTGGAAATTCCTTCTCAAAGTTGGTTGTCAACGAACTTTAGACCTGTTTGTTTCCAAATATTCTTCTCAAATAGAAAAAATGGAATTTAGTCGAATTCATTTCATCAGAGATTGAGTATTATCAAGGGAAACTTGAACATCGATTTCGGAAGTTTGATCAACAAGGGGGACGTTGCTCTGTAGCTTATTTTTGAATTTGTAACTGATGAGAATTTTAAGTGATATGTTCCTTTTTAAAAATATTCTCTTCCCTAAATTACTCTTTTTTGTTATTAAATAATTGTATTCTTTCAATTAAGCAAATAATAAAAACATATATCATATACTTAACAAACTAAAATATAAACATTTTTAAAATATTGAAAGTGTGGCTAAGGGGTCTTATTAAATGCTAAAATATTAACATTTTGAAAATTTTCACCATTTTATATGTATTGGGCCTGTAGCATTCCTTATCTAGTCTTGACATAAGAGTACATTGTGATTTTGAGAAGAGCGAATCCAATAAATGCTAAGGTAATTGGAGCCCATGTGTTATAAACATTACCACTATAAACACCTGAAATTGATAACCAATTAATTAATATAAGCTATTCATCATCAATTTTAAAATAATTTAAATTTAATTTTTAATAATTTAATTTTCAGTTTAATCAATAAGAAAATTATCATTTTTTTTGTTTTACTTTGTTTTCATTTGTTTATACACTTCCTTCTATAAAAGTCTACATGAATTACAATTAGAAGTAAATTTAAATAAGTTATTGTAAAAATAAATTTATTTTCTTTTTGATTAGGTAGAAAACTTGGATGTGGTAGCATTGTAGCAATCTCTTAAAAAGAATAGTAAGGTCAGTTTATAATTCACAATAATGGGTAAAAATCCATCAAATCAATGACCTCAGAAAGAAAACAACACTATAGACAATAACTAAAAAAGTAGAAAAGAAAATAATGTTTGTATTTAAAATCTCAATTAGCAAGCAGGGATAAAAACCATTATGTTGAATTGATAAATACCCTTTTACTGCAATGTTGTTATTAGCATGTGTTTAGAATGCTGATACGTTCAAATTACACATCATAATAAGTTTTATTAATGCAAATGGGACGATATTTAATGAAATATTTAGACATATTTCCATCAACATATTTCATATTTGGAAAACATTTTTTATTTCAAAATAAGTTTCTTAAAAATGAGGAAAATAACTTACCAAAGTTCGGAAAACAAGTTACACAAATGACATTTCACATTAATTTGTATCCTCCACACCATCCAATGTATACCTTATGCCACGAGCCTATTTTTAAGGAGCTCGTGGGACAACCTAGTTGGGCTTGCACAGCACCTCTAAGGTTCAGTCCTAACAACAAACTAACACAAAAGTGCAAGAGCAAAACGCCTACAAATAGTCCACACAAAACAGCCACCAAGAAAGTAAAATGCAAGAATATTTTGAGAGGCAAGTGTCAATTTTCTTTGTGATATTTCTCTCCAAGTGTAAAAATACAATGAGTTGCCCTTTGAGACTTATAAAAGATGAAAATAAAGCTTACAAACAAACTGGATTAAGATCCCAAGAGAAAATGTTAAATATGGTTGTCTTTAAACAAGTACAAAGGTTTGTGGGAAAAGCTAGTCAAATGTTTCCATAAATGGTAAAAGGTCACTTCCAAATCAGCTTTGGTTCAGCCCCTTGGATTTCATTTTGACAAGGTTGTCAATTGCATTAATTGGCCTCCAAGAATATCCAAATAGTTTTCCAAAGCTGGATGAAGATTGACACAGTGTTTGAGACTCGTTGAGGTGCGATATGAAAATGCCCCACTCCTGAAAACACTGGAAATTAATGTAGCCTCTAGCAGGGTGGCACAAGCTCCCCCACCTGATTTGGTGACCACCCCGGTGCCACATAAATGCAAATAATTGTGGACTTGTTCTTGGAACTGTCACAAGTCCTTGTATTTCTCTCATGTTGCCTCCTCCGATGATGTTCCTTTTCCAATGGACAAGGAACTACGCGCTCAAATTGTTCCAGCTTTTTCCATGAACTAATTGATGATCAATAATATTCTCGGTCTGCTTGTCTACATCTGGTTGAGTAATAATAATATCAGCTCAATCGGACAGCCCCTTCTTGTCTTTCACGTCTTCAAAGTACAGTTTCAATTGGCTAGCGTGGAAGACAGGATGCAACTTCAAATGATGGGGCATATTCACCCGAAACAAAATCTTGCCTACCTTGGCAATAATCTTGAAGGGACCCTCATAACGTCGAATCAAACTTTGATTCACATTCCACAGCGACTTGAACTGCCTAAAATTAATTTTCAATCATAACTTTATCCCCAATTTGATAATTAATTGGTCGCCTCTTTCGATCAGCAAAAATTTTCATTTTCTGGGCTGCCTTATCAAGATAAGACCTCTCAAGGTAAACTTGTTCCTCTCAGGCTTTCCCCATGTGATAAGCATCTGTACTTTTCAAATCGGCATTGACGGGCAAGGACTGAGGTGTGTTGGGTTGCTGCCCAATAGCTAACTCAAATGGACTTATCCCAATCGCCTCGCTTTGCTGAAAATTATGTGAGAATTGAGCAGTGCCCAGCAATTTCACCCAATCCTTTTACTTTACACTAACATAGTGCCGCAAATAATACTCCAAGAGTGCATTGATGCTCTCCATTTTTCTATCCGTTTGAGGATGGAAGCTGAACGAGAAGTGCAACTCCAACCCAAGCAAACTGAATAATTCCCTCCAAAATGCACTAGTAAATTGAGGGTCGCGATCACTAATAATATGTTTGGGCACACCCCAATGTTTTATGACATCTCGCAAAAATAAGTGGGCTACCTCCTTAGCTTTGCAACTGCCCGTCATGGGAGGGAATGTTGCATATTTGGAGAAGAGATCAACTACAACTATAATAGTACCGGACCCTCCAAATTTGGCATGCAAGTGATAAAGTCCATGGTGATGTTGTCCCATGGTTTTTCAGCAATAGGCAGCGGCTCAAGCAGTCCATAGGCGCATTCGTTTCATCTTTATCTTGTTGACAAATGAGGCAAGTACGCACATAGACCTCAATATCATCTTGCATCTGAGGCCAATAATAAGAGTAATCCAATAATGTCAAAGTCTGTTTCTGCCCCAATGACCAGCCCATGCAGTATCTTGACCCTCTTTGATCAAAGTACGCCTAAGGTTAGCCCATCTCGGAACGTACACATGTATGCCCATAGTGTAGAGTAAGCCATTCTCCTCCCACTGCATTCCCTCCTTAATAATTTAAACAATATCGCTACTCGTTGATCTAACGATAGAAGCCAAGGTAGCCTTGCGACTAAGAGCATCGGCTACAACATCAGCTTTCCCCGACTTGTACTTAAAAGAGAAATCAAATTCAGCCAATAAATCTTGTCAACGTGCTTGCTTGGCAGTCAACTTCTTTTGGGACTTAAAATAAGTTGTCGCAACGTTATTCGTCTTAAAACCAAAGTGAGAACCCAATACATAATGACGCAAAGCCCTTAGGCAATGGACTACAGTCATCATCTCCCTTTAATGTGCCGAATAATGCCTCTTGGCATCATTCAATTTTCTGCTTACAAATGCTATCGGGTGGACCTCTTGCATAAGGACTCTACTAATAGTGAAATCAGATGCATCGGTCTAAATTTCAAACGCCTTAGTAAAATCAAGCAGCACCAACACCGGTTCTTTGGTAATGCCTGCCTTAAGCATGTCAAAGGCCTCATTACACAAATTCGATCACTCCCACTCACAACTCTTTTTCAGCAAGTCAGTGAGTGGAACAAGAATGGCGGAGTAACCAAATATGAAGTGTCGATAATAATTAGCGAGGCCAAGAAAAGATCGTAATTCGGGTAGTATCGTTGGAGCCTCCCAATCACGAATTGCCTCAACTTTATCATTGTCCATCCTTATCTCATCGTGGATAATGATGTGTCCAAGGAATTGTACAGTGGATTGTGCAAAGCTGCACTTTTCTCGCTTCACACACAAGTCATTATCTCGCAAAACTTTGAACACCTTGCTCAAGTGTTCAACATGCTCTGACATACAGTTGCTATACACCAAAATATCACCCAAGTAGATGACTACAAACTGGTCCAAAAAGGGGATAGAACAACTTGTTCATCAAAGTACAAAATGTTGCTGGAGCGTTTGTCAAACCAAAAGGCATGACCAGTCACTCAAAGGCTCCATAGTGAGTAACACAAGTTGTCTAAAGCTCGTCTCCTTTAACAATCCAGACTTCGTAATATCCCTTTATCAAGTCTATTTTCATGAACACCTTGTCCTGCCCCAACCTATCAAATAAATCAACGATCAAAGAAATGGGATATTTGTTCTTTACCATGACCTTGTTTAGTGTCCGGTAATCAATGCAAAAACACAACGTCCATTCCCTCTTCTTTTGAAACAAAATAGGTGCCCTAAATGATGCCTTAGAAGGCCTAACATGTTCAGCATCAAGCAAATACTTAAGTTGTTTTCTCAATTCCTCTAGTTCTGGGGGCGCCATGTGATAAGGCGTCATGGTAGGTGGCTTTCCCCCGAGAATCAACTCAATTTGGTGATCAACTTTCCTTCGTAGTGACAACTGCTACGGGAGTTCTTCCGGCATCACGTCCTTATTATCAAGAAGGAACTGGTCAATACAAGGAGCAAAGCTACTACCTTAATTGAGTTTCCAACTCCTCCGACAAGGGCAGCAACAAAGGTTAGTTCCCCTTTTTTGAAACCCTTAATAAGTTGCATAGCGGAAAAGTGCATTCCATTTTGTGGTACCCGAATAAAGGGTACCACGCAAGAAATTCCGGGATCGCTGATGTGAAGTTGGTTGAGACGCGGTGAAATAAACGTGTTAATCTCATACCAAAAGTCCAACCCCAAAATGATATCAAACACATCCATGGATGCAATTGTGAAGTCTGTCAACCCCTTCCATCCTCATAAATCAATGGGGACTTTAGAAGCAAAACCATGGACAGTAGTGGGGAGGACGTTGATGGTTTTCAATAATGTATCGTTGGAAACGTATGCCATATAAAGATCCTTGGCTCTTTCCTTCGTCACAAAAGTATGTTGCACTGGTGTCCACCATGATGCGAACATCTTTACCATTCAACTTGGCATTGGCCTTACACGAGCTGGTTGGGCAGCCAATGATGTGAGTGTCATATGATTAAACAAGGCCATGTGGTTGAACAAACCAACATCCACATTTTTCCCCTTGTCCACTCCACCAACTTGTCCGCCCTGCTCTCTGGACAGTCTGCCATTTTGCATTGTTGCATGTACGCATCTACTATAGCACTTAATTTACTCAATGAAGGACAATAACAAGCAGCATGAGTAGTCTCACCCCAAAGATAACAACCCTCATGTGGAATGTCTTTCTTTCGATCCTCATAATTTTGCTAAAATTAGAAGGTTGTTTACGATTGTTACCTCTATTGTCGTTGTGTCGGTTGGGAACGAACTTGCCTTTGTTCTGGTTGTTATCCACTTTGGGAGGAACAATTTTTCTCCGATTGTTCCTCCCCTTTCTAGCATAGGCACAAAAATCGGTTAACAATTTAGCCACTACTATCGCATCATCAACATTATTAACTTGTCGCCTTTGAACTTCTTGTTTGGCCCAATTTTGGTGACCATCCAAGAAATAAAACAAGTCCTCGCTAGTAAAGTTCAAAATTTAGAGAGTGAGTTTTGTGAATTCTTTAACATAGTCATGAATGAAGGAAGATCATTTCAATTCCCTCAACTTTCGATGAGCTTCGTGTACCATATTTTGAGGATAAAATTGACATTTTAAATCCTCTTTGAACTGCCCCAAATTATCAATAGAATAGACCCTTCTCTCCATGTCCGCTTTTTTCCTCTACACCATAATATTGCAGTATCACCCAAATATATCGTTGTCGTACAAATTTTGGCATCTCACTCGTAATGTTCGCATGTTCAAAATAAGCATTCATTTTCCACAAAAAGATCTCAACGTCTTGGGCATTTCTTTCTCTACGAAACTCATTTGGCTTGGGAGCTTCAATATGTGTATCACGAATAATAACAAGGCCAGCAACCCCCGCAATGGCAAACTCTTCAACCTGTGCATTCACAACCTCAAACTCTCTATGTAGAAAGGAGAAAGCTCCAGTGAGTTTGAGTTCAAGGTTGGTCAGCCCTTCATTGTTCTCTTCTAGGGCTCAATGAATTTAACCTTAACCTCATCAAGTCTCTCAAGAACTACTGATTCAAGAGAACTAAAATTGTTCTCAACAACAACAGGTCGGATATTCAAGGCTGACAAACCAGCCTCATGTCACGAACCGAGACAAAACCCTCGACATGGCCGAGACTCGAGAACCATTATTGGCCATCAAGCAAACCCTCATCCTAGCTGACTAGTGATGAGTCCACAATTTGGACTCTTTTAGGGTTTTATTTGATAAATTTAGTGTCCTCAAATGCATATTTTGTCTCAATAACTGATGTAAATCCTTGAGTTTCAGGTATTTGTATTTAGAGACAAAGCATGGACACTATTGGGCAAAAAGTAACAAGGCAAGCTAAAGGAAAGACAAAATGAAAACTTGATGATCGATGATGTCATTTGGCGAATCGCCAAATCGCCAATGTCATTCGATGAATCGCCAAGATACCGCCTAAAGTTACAGAATGTTGAGCTAAAATGGGGGTGAATTCGGCGAGCAACAACTATATTCGACGTCTCACCGATCTAGTCAGCGAAGGACAACCAGGTTGCCAAAAGTGTTGAAGAAGATTCAAGCAAGTGCTGATGGGCGAGATGGAAGGACAAAGGGTAAATCGCGGAGTCATTCAGCGATCCCAACCTTGATCGCCTAAAGTTATAGTAGCCAGACCAAGAAAAAGTGAAAAATGAAGGCGATATGAAGAACAATCAGCGATTCGCCGATCTGTCAGCGACACCCGACTTACTTCGCCGAGTGGTCATAAGCAGTGACACTTCAAACTTGTTTAAAATTAGTTTTGGATAGAGAGATAAATTCATTCAGAACGTGAAGAAGGAATTACTTAGAGAGAAAACACTACCAAAAGGTTTAGTGAGTGATTTTAGCAAAAATTTGAGAGAGATTTTGTAAGAGAGGAGATTATCAATTGACTTTCATCTGTAATTCTCATTTTGTACTCAACTATGGGAGTGATAATTGATTTTGATTTTCTAATTTTTGAGATGAGTGGTAAAAACCCTTTACTTGGGGTTTTGATCATGAAGCCAATTGTTGAATTTACTTAGTGGGTGTTTGTTAGTTGTAAAGAATGGTGTTAATTTGAAGTGAGTCTAAGTTGTTGTTGTGTTTCGAGGTTGAATTGCGTGACTTCGTGTATCAATTTCAGTGTTGTGCACTTGCTCAAGAGAGAGGTGTGAAACCAAGGTGACAATCTTAGCGTCCTTAGTAGTGGGTTTCCTTGGTTTCAGCTCAAGAGAGTGAAACAAGTGATCTATCCTTTGTATTCAGCTTAAGAGAGTGGATTTGATGAGGGTAAAGAGTTGGGCCTCTTTCGATTGGTGTTGAAGTTTGAGAGAATTCAATATAGAAAAGGTAATTGTTTAAGAGAAAGTTACTTTATATATGGTTCGACCTACCCACAACAAATTAACCCATTAAAAGCAGTAATGTTTATCCACTTCGTTGAGATTCAATAATTGGTTGATCAATTCCCCAAGCTTTACTCTATTATTTGATTGTTTGTGTTGAAGTGTAAATTTGGATTGGTAGTTAAAACCCAAAATTTGAGATTTGAACGTTAATTGTGCAAGAATTATTGGATTGAAGAGGTTGTCATTGTGCTTTTATTATTGAATTTGAAGGAAGTACTACTCCATGTAGGATCGACCCCAACTCACGTAGTTGGGTTATTATACTGACGGACAATTGTTGGCATTTAGTATTGGATGAAATGCCTTGATACGTTAATCAAAATGGTGCCGCTGCCGGGGAGTAGCGTTACTTAGAATTCTTTGATTGTAGATTTGACACTCTCAAATTCGTTGGTTGTAGTTGAATTAGTTTTGGTTGCTTTGTGTAAGTGTTGGTTGGACTACATAGAAGTGAACATGAGTGAGGAAGAGATGAATGACAGTCAAGCAGGTTATCGAGATGGTATAGACGACATCAATAGTGTCTACAACCCAGCTCAATTGGGTGGAATGGGTGCAATTTGCATCCCACAAACGAATGAGAATGCGATGTTTAAAGTCACTAGCACAACTCTTCATCTTCTCCAAATGAGGGGACTATATGGAGGGATAGATCACGAAGACCCGTATGAGCATATGAGAAACTTTACAGAGGTTTACAGCCCTTTTTCATTCAAAAATGTGTCACAAGAGTCAATTCGGTTGCAGTTATTTCCACTGTCCTTAACGGGAGAAGCTAATAAGTGGTTAGCCGAGTTACCAAACATTTCCATCACATCATGGGAGGAGCTGCTTATAGCATTTAACACAAGATTCTTTCCTCCATCAAGGATGATGAATCTTAGAGACGAAATTGAAAGTTTCAAGCAACGGGAAGGGGAACCCATCCATGAAACGTGGGTAAGATTTAAGAAGATCCTACTTAAATGCCCAACTCATGGATTACCAAATGATTTGTTACTTCAATATTTCTACCGGAGTCTCGATTAGGTTAATAAAGGAGGAGCTGATCAATTGGTACGAGGAGGAATAATGTTACAATCATTTGAGGTAGCTTCGTTTCTTCTGGATGACATGACTAGAACAAATCAAGTATGGTAAACCAAAGAGGATCAAGTCTCTCCATTTCGTTTTAGATTAACGCAAGAGCAACTTGATAAAGAGAGAGACAGGGATGAAAACATCAAGAAAATGTTGACCCAAATGGAAGTTCTACAAGAGCACATGAAGGGGACATGTGGAGTGTTTAGAGTTGATGAGGGTTCTTCTTCCGATTACTCAAGGCCGGGTGATAATCAAGGTTGAAACTCCAAGAGATATGAGGAGGGTTTCCACCCACGCTATCTACAGCGAGGCGGAAATCAAGGTTGGAACTGTCATAAGGGAGAAGAACAAAGGAGATACTATCAAGATTGGGCTGAGCAGAATAATTATTGGATAAAGGAAGATGATTATGAGGAGAACCATACTCACTCAAGTGAAAGCCCAAAATCAAAAGGGAGTGCAAATAGTCCCGGGTGAATGACTTGTTGTCACGCATACTTGACAAAGTCGAAGGTTTTGATGATTTGTTGAAAGGGATGAAAGATGACTTTTCATCATTGAACAGTAAAGTGAACTCTCATGCCGACGCCATCAAGACACTTGAAGGACAACTGAGTTTATTATCAGCTCAGTTGAAACCAAAGATAATGATGGAAAATGACGATAGAGAGCTGGTTGTGGTTACTCGTAGCGAAAAGGTGGCAATAGGTAATGTGATGGGAAATGAATATGCTCAAAAGCATGAAGAAAGTAAAGGCATGGAGGAACAAGAAGTACTTATTCATCAAAACCTTGCCAAAGAACCACAAAAGGAAGTGGAACAACACGTTCAAATTCCAAAAGTCATGCAACCTTTACCCAAAATACCTCCACCATTTCCCCAACGTTTAAAGAAGAAAAATGAAGATGAGAAGTTCAAAAAGTTCTTGTCAGTGTTCAAAACACTATCAATCAACCTCCCCCTTGTGGAAGCATTGTTGGAAATGCCGAGATAAGCCAAGTTCATGAAAGAGTTGGTCACGAAGAAGAGGAGTTTGGATTTTGAGACAATTGAAGTTTCCCATAATTGCAGTGCAATTATGACTAAGGAGCTTATCAAAAAGAGAGAAGATCCCACGGAATTCACCATTCCGTGCACCATAGGCATGCTCCAATTTTCTAAAGCCTTATACGACCTAGGAGCAAGCATCAACTTAATGCCATATGCGATATACAAACAACTTGGGTTGGGTGAACCAAAAGCAACCACAATGAGACTATTGATGGCAGACCGTTCAATCAAACATCTCGTGGGGATACTTTATGACATCTTGGTGAAGTTCGATCGGTTCATTTTTTCAGCTGATTTTGTTATTTTAGATTGTGAAATAGATTCTGAAATTCCCATTATTTTGGGAAGGCCATTCTTAGCAACCGGGAGAGCATTGGTGGATGTTGAAAGTGGAGAATTGAGGTTTCGGGTGAACGAAGATGAAGTAACTTTCAATATTTGCAAATCCATGAAACACCCAAGTAATATTCATGTGGTGTTATTGATGATATTATCGATGAGGCGGTAGCTAGTGTAAGCAATTTGATGTGCATGAACGAACCCCTTGAAGCCGTACTTGCTAATTATGATAAATCCAAAATTGAAGGCTATGAGGAGGTAGTAGCTGCTTTGACAGGTTTAGGAGGGTATTCAAAGACTCCAATCAAGTTGGATATTAACCTGAAAAATAGAGAGAGTCCTCCCGCAAAGCCATCAACAAAAGAACCACCTAATCTGGAATTGAAAGCACTTCCCTCTCATCTTCGACATGCTTTCTTGGGGGCAAATAACACTTTACCGGTGATCATTGCAGCTGACTTGCTTGAATGGTAGGTGAAACTGCTCTTTGAAGTGTTGCGAAAACATATAAAAGCTATAGGATGGACCATCGCTGATATAGTGGGCATCCCTCCCGATATTTGTACTCACAAAATCTAGCTAGATAATGAGTGTAAGCCTAGTGTTGAGCATCAGCGGAGATTGAACCCACTAATGCAAGAAGTGGTAAAAAAAGAAGATCATCAAGTGGTTAGACGTAGGTGTGATCTACCCTATTGCAGATAGCAAATGGGTAAGTCCGGTGCAATGTGTACCGAAAAAGGGAGGTATCACCGTAGTCCCAAATGAAAAGGGGGAGCTTGTGCCGACTAGACCGGTGACCGGGTGGAGAGTATGCATGGATTATCGAAAGTTAAATTCATGGACTGGAAAATATCACTTTCCTATGTTGTTCATGGATAAAATGCTTGACAGGCTATTAGAGAGGGGTTGGTACTGCTTTTTAGATGGGTATTTTGGTTACAACCAAATCTCCATCGCACCGGAAGACCAAGAGAAAACCACCTTCACATGCCCCTATGCGACTTATGCCTTTAAAAGGATCCCCTTCGGGTTATGCAATGCTCCAGCAACCTTCCAACGTTGCATGCTATCGATTTTTGCCGACATGGTAGAAGATTCAATGGAGGTATTTATGGATGACTTCTCAGTTGTGGGTGAAGCCTTTGATACATGCTTAGTACACATAGGACAAGTTCTCCAAAGATGTGTTGAGACGAACTTGGTCCTCAAATGGAAAAGTGTCACTTCATGGTTAAAGAAGGAATGTACTTGGTCACAAGGTGTCACAAAAGGGGTTGGAGGTTGATAGGGATAATGTTGAAGTTATTGAGAAATTGTCACCACCAATTTCAGTAAAGGAGGTTCGTAGTTTTTTAGGACATGCCGGTTTCGACCGGAGGTTCATCAAAGACTTCTCAAAGATTGCACATCATTTATGCATACTCTTAGAGAAAAAGGTGAAATTCCATTTTGATGATGCTTGTATGATGGCTTTTCGGTGCTTGAAGGAAAAATTAGTATCGAGCCCCGTCATTATCAGTCCTGATTGGTAAGATTCTTTCAAATTAATGTGTGATGCAAGTGGAACGGCATTGGGCGTTGTTTTGGGGCAGAAACGCAATAAATTTTTTCACCCAATTTATTACGCAAGCAAGACTCTAAACAGTGCTCAGCGAAATTATACCGTGACTGAACAAGAGTTGCTTGGGGTAGTGTATGCATTTGAGAAATTCTGGGCGTACTTGTTAGGCACTTAAGTAATTTTTCACACTGATCATGCTGCACTCTGTTACCTAATGGCAAAGAAGGATGCAAAACCAAGGTTGATAAGGTGGGTGCTCCTATTGCAAGAATTTGACTTTGAGGTCAAAGATAGAAGAGGTTGCGAAAATTAGGTGGCTAACTACTTATCCAGGTTAGAGGGAAAGGAGAATGATGGGCCTGAGGTTTACATAGACGATTCCTTCCCCGATAAACAAGTGTTTGCAATAACTCTCAAACAAACTCCTTAGTATGCAGATTTAGACAATTACATAGTGTGCGGATTAATGCCGAATGAGCTGAACTTCTACCAACAAAAGAGGTTCATGTTCGACGTTAAAAAATAATTTTGGGATGAACCATACTTGTTTCTAGAGTGTGCAGATCATATCATCAGACGGTGTTTTCCAGAAGAAGAGGCGATGGAAATTCTCCATGCTTGTCATGCTTCACCGGTTGAGGGCCATCATAGTGATGTGCGTACAGCCACTAAAGTCCTCCAAAGTGGATACTGCTGGCCATCCCTCTACAAAGATGAACATCAATTTGTGAAGAAATGCACCCAATGTCAATAGCAAGGTGGAGTATCTAAAAGACATGAGTGACCCCTTACTCCCAATTTGGAAGTCGAGCTATTTGATGTTTGGGGAATCGATTTCATGGGCCCATTTATGAGTTCCTTTGGTAATAAGTATATCTTGGTGGCAGTAGATTATGTTTCTAAATGGGTAGAAGTTGTAGCACTTCCAAACAATGAACGGAGAAGTGTGGTTCAATTTCTGAAACGCCACATCTTTGCTAGATTCAGTACTCCTCGAGCAATTATCAGTGATAGTGGTTCCCATTTTTGCAACAAATGGTTATCAGCTGCATTGAGTAAGTATGGGGTGAAACACAAAGTAGCAACTCCATATCATCCCCAAACAAGTGGTCAAGTTGAAGTATCAAACCAAGAAATCAAGAGCATCCTGGCTAAGACAGTGAATGCCAATAAGACTGATTGGTCTCGAAAGCTTGATGACGCACTATGGGCATATCGCACCGCTTACAAAAATCTAGTCGGTATGTCTCTGTATCTTTAGTTTTTGGGAAGTCTTGCCATCTACCAGTCGAGTTAGAACACAAAGCAATGTGGGAATTGAAAGCTCTGAATTTGGACTGGACAAAAACCTCAAAAGAGAGGGTAGAGCAGTTAAACGAATTGGACGAATTCAGGTTTAAAGCTTACGATAGTTCAGGTCTCTACAAGGAAAAGATGGAGAAGTGGCACGATGCAAAAATACTGAAAAGAGAGTTTAAGGTGGGAGATTGGGTGTTACTATACAACTCCCGACTTAGACTCTTTCCTAGAAAACTCAAGTCCAAATGGTCAGGACCATTTAGAGTCACAAAAGTATTCACCAATAGTGACATAAAAGTTGAGGGTCAAGAGGGACCTGCATTTAAGGTGAATGGGTAACGCTTAAAATTATAATTTGGAGAATGCCAGGAGATTTCTTTTATTGAGGTGGTGTACCTGGAAGATGCTTGAGAGCATTTCCACGTCGTGCCACGATGTTAAATAAGGCTCTTCTTGGGAGGCAACCCAAGTGTTAGTGTTTTAAATAATGTGTGTTGATTTTGCAGGAGTGGGATCATAAGCGAGACAAAGTACTCTTGGCGAATCACCGAACCATTTTGACGAGCGCAATTTGGTTTGCCTTATGGATCTCAAAAATGAGGCTGAGACTCTGGAACATTCGGCAGAACACCTTCACCAGTCAACATATCGCCGATGTGTTTAGGCGACCCGGCTTTCCTTGCCCTTTCTAGTCAATGCTGACAACGTCCCGTAAGGATCGATCGCCGATCTGCCTTCTCTGGGAGTGCAGTCTACTGGAACTAAGGGTGATCTGAAGAATATTAGGCACATCGCCGAAGCATTTGACGACCGTTTCATTCCATCGCCAACTGGGTATTTAGTGAAGATTCCCCGTTACCCTGCTCTACTTGTTTACACACTAGATTGTTTTCATTTCTTGTTAGTTTTTATTGATTATTCCTATTTTGTTTTATTTACGGTAAATGCCCGCTCTCTACCTATATTGGGAATAATATAAACTACTTTTGGTAGGGTGTGGAGATTACTCAGTGTCCTCAGCAAACCTCATCCTCATTTTGACACCCCTTGATTGTGTTGAATGAGGATTTTCTTTTGCAAATATGAGTATCGGTTTTGATCAATACCGATGACTCGAATAGTGCTTATAATCGAACAAACATGAATGTGCGGCTACGATGAGGCCAAATGAAGTTGCATAGTCAATATGTGAACTATTTGCATCTCGTTGCGACTAGCCAGGTACCGGATTGAGTCTCTTGTGATGAGCATTGCACACTAGCGAAAGTGTGGAGTCTTGCTTTGACATTGGTGTCGATGCCTTGTGTGTTAAACTTACCGTGAACCATGCATGATGACACCTAGAATTTGCCCTGTTAGTCCGGCTAACTAAGTGAAGCAATTTCTTGAGATGATCTTAGGCAACTTTAAAAAGTGTGAAACAATTTGACATTATACCTCTTTTTGTGGCCTACCTTGTGAGTGTGTGAAACCCTTTTGAGCACCCTTTGAACGTTGACCTTTTCTTGGAAGAAACTTGATGAAAGCTTAACCTTTCTTGATTTATTACCCATAATCCTCATGATTTGTGATTTGTTTAAATAGCCAACTTAGGCCAAAAGCCTAAATTGGGGGTGTCGTAAAAAGAGAAGGTAAACCAAGAAAATGCAAAGAAGTCCATTTTGCCCATGTTTGGAGAAAAATGGAACCCCTCCGTATAAAAAAAAGATTGAAAAAGAAAAAGTTGTGGAATAAAGTTGTGAAAATACAAAGAAAATGGGGTTTCCTTCGTTGAGAGTCAATAATTGGCTGATCAGTTCCCCAAGCTTTACTCTAATATTTTATTATTTATGTTGAAGTGTAAATTTGGATTGGTAGTTAAAACACGAAATTTGAGATTTGAACGTTAATTGTGCAAGAATTGTTGGATTGAAGAGGTTGTCATTGTGCTTTTATTATTGAATTTGAAGGAAGTACTACTCCTTGTGGGATCGACCCCAACTCACGTAGTTGGGTTATTATACTAACGAACGATCGTTGGCATTTAGTATTGGATGAAATGCTTTGATATGTTAATCAACTACAAATGGAAGACTAACTCAAGCATGCATAAGCCTCAAATTGAAAGAAGCGTTTAAAAAAATTTATTGAATCTCAAAACTGAACTGGATATACTGAGTATGAAACATAAGTTTTAAATAAAATATCTTAAACTAAAAGACTCTCCAAAACTGTCTATCTATTAAGCCTCTACTATTAAAGAAGGATGTCAGGACAAGACCCACAACACCTCAAAATTACTAACTGGAAAGTAATTGTGAAGTCCTCTGGAATACAAAGAGGCTCACCAAAGCTAACTGGAGTGTAGAGTAATCTCAACGAAGCGTCTGTTGATAATCATGAACACCTATATTTGTATCATAAAATGATGCGAGTCGAATGACATCAGTACATGAAATGTACGAGTATGTAATATGATTGAGTAAACAAATAACTGAACTGAATGACTAAAAGCAATTCAACTGAATCAATACATGAACATGAAGTGAAAACCATTTAAGCTTTACAATAAAATATACAATGAAAGCAACATAAAAATAATATACTTTACTTGTGGGGAGTTTTTCTAACCGACACCATTACCATGAGTCTAGCAATGATACAATGTTTCGCCTCACGTTGCCAGGGCCATCCTATACTTTGTTGGGGGTATAGGATGATATTGTGACTATGGATCCATCTAATTATCCTTCTTAGAGGCAGTGAGGAGTCGCATGAAGAATCAATGTTATCCTATCCTATGTTGGTTACGTAGTTCTATGGGACTTCCGAATCATAAAAGACTCTAACCCAACTCGATGCTCGATACTACTCCCAAAATAATTAATATAACTTGTTGCTCAATTTACCCATTACAAAGAATGAAATTCTTACATTACTTGAAATACTTTTCAAAACATGAGACATGTTTACCTTCTTGAAAACATGCACTTATGAACTTATCTTTCAAGTCCAATAATTAACATAGGTACATATGTATATGTATATGTATATATATGAATAAAAATAACATTAGAAACTCTCAAGTCTTTATGAAATAGAACCTTTAGACTTTTTCTCAAAACTCAGTTTGAAGCACAATGATTGGCTTTCAAAGACTCTCCAGACTTATAACTTAATGCGTAGGGTTCATGCGGAATTATGGACATGAACGACTCAACTCGAGTACCTCAATAACCATATAGAAACTCATGAATACAACTCTTTCTCAAAACTCATCTTTACTTCCTAAAAAAAACTCAGTTTAAAACTAAAGTGTTGGCTTTTAAAAGCTTCTCAAAATTTATAACTCAATTCATAGGGTTCATGAGGAATTATGGATATGAAAAAATCAACTCAAGGATCTCAATAAGAAATATAGAGACTCAATACTTAGGAATAGAATTTCAAAATAATCAGGAATCCAAGAACTCAAAATCAACTTATCTCAAGAATATTCAAATCTAGGGATAGAATCCTAGATTTCTCTTTTACTGAGTTGAAAGTAGATGTAGGGTGTGAGGACGAACTAGTTCAACACTATGATAGTCTTACATACCTGGAAGAATAAGGTTCTTGAAGAATCTTGAAAAAGAACTTGATTAGAAGCCTTGAGACCTTTTCTTTAAGGAGAACAATCAAGAAAATTTTTCTTAAGATTCTTGAATTAGTTTCTTGAAATCTCTATGACCAAGAATTATAATTTTCATTAGTGATCCATAATTGTATGGAGGAATTTGAGTTGGAAAGAATGAAATTCTTGGAGAAGGACTTACCTTGAAAAATATTGAAAGAATCTTGAAAAATATAGAAAAAATATTGAATGGAGTCTTTTACTTTGATTTTTTTTTCCTTATGGTTTTGCCATAGGGTTTGAGAGAGAAGAGAATGATGGATTAAAAGATTAAAATTTGATTGTTTTGAGCCTTTTATTAGTTAAGAAATTTGTTTAGGGTTTTCTTGGAGGTAAAAACACAAAAAATACCTTTTTTAATGTTTTTCCGTCGGCTAATTCGTCACTGCACTGTATCAGTTACTAAAATGGTCATAACTTTTTACTCAAAAATTGGATTGACACGAAATTGATGGAATTGGAAAGAAGATTCAAATACCTTTAATTTGATAAGTTATGGGCCACGTAATTCCTTATATTCTAAGAGATATGGTCGTTTAAAATTGACCCAACTAGAATCTTACATCAAAACTTAATCGATAACGAAATTTTCAACTCTACTTTGTGTTAGCAATTTCTAGTGACCTTAATTGATATCCAAAAATCACTCTCACGCTAATGAATTTACCTTTACACATATGGGCAATTAAGAATCACCTTATATGACCCTACAAGTAAATGAAGAATGATTTGAGTCTTAACTTAGAAATTTTTGGGGTGTAACACCTGAACTTCGATAATTATCTCGTCAAGTTGGCTGGTATCAGAACCTTCCGAAGCTGGTGGGTTGGAAGAATAGTCTCTCACCCTAATCTTATCAAGTTTCTTGGCAGCATCCTTTTGAGTCTCCTACTCTCTTTCATGAACAGCCTCTTCATTGTGTTGCGACTTGGACGTCATGTTCAAACCTACGCTCTGATACCACTTGTCACGTGCCTATTTTCAAGGGGTTCGTGGGATAACTTAGTTGGGCTTGCACAATCCCTCTAAGGTTCAGTCCTAACAACAAATTAGCACAAAAGTGCAAGAACAAAACGTCTACAAACAGTGCACACGAAACAACCAACAAGAAAATAAAATGCAAGAATGTCTTGGGAGGCAAGTGTCAATTTTCTTTGTGATATTTCTCTCTAAGGGTGTGTTTGGTATGAAGGAAAACATTTTTCGAAAAATGTTTTTCAATTTTCTCATGTTTTGTTGGGTAAAATGTTTTGGAAAATGCTTTTCAAATCAACTCATTTTCCTCAAATTTATAATTATTATTATTATTATTATTATTATTATTATTATTATTATTATAATTATTATTATTATTATATTTATTATAATAATAATTATTAT